>CBVK0103389369.1:0-11088 GCA_900067695.1 Picea abies | reverse complement strand
AGTCTATAAATAGAAGTTGGTAGCTCATTATCACCATTTCTTATTTGGAAATTGACTCTAGAGCCAAAAGACCCCCTTTGATAAAAACAGTGATTACGGGAGCTACAGTGGACGAAACGAACCTCCATCTGGACCAAGTAAAAACTCCCCTATCTAGCTATTCAATTCTTTATTTTGGTTTTTCATTTCATTTTTTGGGTGGGCATCAACCTTTAAAAGGTCGGCCCTAGGTCCATGTGGGTTGTCTCTGGACAGGCCGCGTGTACACTTGGGCAGAGTAAAAATTGTTCGCGTGTACACGCAACTATCACCTATACAACATGTGTGGACCCCCCCTTTATAGAAAAAAAGAATCAAACAACACTCACTCACCCTCCTGAACTTTGTTGTGTTGGAAGGATGTATGTCTATTGATCATGAAGCAATTAGTGAGTTGGTTGCGGGAGATCTGAATGTCATGGCCGTGTTGATGCAATGTGGTTTGCTTAAGTTCTTCCTGTGTTCGTTTATGCAAGAACAATCGAGGCTACTGAATGCTTTGGTTGACTATTGGCACCCTGATGCAGAGGCCTTCATGCTAGAGGGGAAATCACTGGTGCCCACCACCGAGGATATCTACTTTTTGACTGGCCTCTCAAGGAGAGGGGAACCAGTCAATTTCAGGACGTTTCCATCGGGACCGCTTAACATAGCGGAACTGATAGCCCTGCACTGTGAGGTTGGGACAAACTGTTTGAGTTCCCAGGTGCCCATAAGTAAGATCACTAACCTATCGCTGCAAGCGATATTATTGCTCATTGGGAAGATTACCGATTCAGTAGCCTTGCATCAAGCGTCCCACGCACAAATGAACTATGCTATCCAGTGCTTGAATGCACAATTTTTTTACTAAAGTACCACACTACTAGAGTGTATGAAGAGGCAATTGACAGATTGTTGTCAGCGGAGACAGAGGAACTTCGGGTTCGGGACTATTTTTTGTTCTTTCTTTTTCAAGAGAGTTCCGAGATTTATTCCTCGGAAAGTGGTACGAGGACATCAGGCCTCTTTTCCTACAGTATGTAGATGGGCAATATTACTGCCACGACAGGGTGGTGGAAGGACCAATGAGTGCTTCGACGGTGACTTTTTTGCATGGCTATCACAACAGATCCCTGTGATCAAGGATTACCCATATGCAGGGATAGACTTTTCTAGAGATCCCGAGATACCCATGCCTCCTGGTGAGGAGCGAAGGGAGATGGGTAAGTCTCCACCTTTGTAGTTTTTTTTTTGTTGTATATGTAATTTTTATGTCATTTTTGTTATATATATCATTTTGTTTTATATGCCAGAGTATTTGATGGATATACATTTGTTGTATGCAGATGTGGGACCAGTGAGACCTGCCGATTATGCACGGAATAGGTGTCGCCCTCGGCTAGAAGACACAACTGTCACTTCCAAGGGACCAACAATGGTAGGATCCCTCCCAACCGGGGAGGCTGAGAGGATACTTAGACGAGTTGAGCAAAACTTTACTGCACTCACTCGCACAGTCCCGATGGCAGATATTGAGGACTTTCCACCATCCATGCAGCCTCATGTAGTGGTGGCACCTCGGACATGGGTTCAATTGTTTAGGCATTTAGCCCATGCTGTGGACCAGTATAACAGGGCCCATAGGCCCTAAACCTATTTATACTTTTTACATGCCACGAGCACTACTTGTATATATTTTTTGAGGGCATAAGCCCTATGACTCATTATTGGTCCTATTTTTGAGGCGCTTGCGTCCATCTATGTACTCTAGTTACTTTATGATATTATATATATTTTTTTTTATCTTTTGTGTCTTATGGATCACGTGTGCAAAAATGTATTTACATGCTTATGTCAATGTTCTTTCATATGTGTGCAAGATGCCAATCTAAAATTTGATTAGCTAGAGTATCGATAATTTGGTTTAATCTCCTAGGAACATGAAAATATGTAATATAATCAAAGTTTCATTCTAAGAGACGTACCCTAAGGAATCGTTAGTGTAAGGTTGGATCATGAACCTGGTATACTCTGTTTAACTAAGACACAACCAGTTGAGCATCAAGATAGACCCGGAGATGAGAGATACCCAATGAAAAGGCATCATGAAGAAACTCAATAACTGCACTATACTCGGCGACATTATTTGTGGTGTCACCTAAGCATATACCTATGGAAGATAACAACTGGCCCTGAGGTGTAAAGATTACCCAAGCTGCAGAGGCAAGCCTCTGAGTGTGCCGACTAGCACCGTCTTCATACCCAATGAACACCTCGGAATCACTTGACATCTGCCATATTGACGAAAGATAACATCAATGACACGTCCATAACATTTAAAAGAAACTAAAAAGTAATAGTACAATGACTATACATATGTTACAAAAAGTTACCCATAGTGACCTGCCTATGAGTAATACTTCTTGAGGTAGAGCCCATTTCTAGGCTCCACCAAAGCATTCCCTTAAAAATCATCCAGACAATAAGTGCCCTTTTTTAATACCTCTTTTATGATGAAAGGTCTGAACCACATGGGTTTGAATTTTCCTGCCCCCAGGGGGTCCTTATCTTGGTCATAGACCAGGACAAGGTCGCCTTCATAGAAAATTCAAGGATGAACGGACCTATCATACTGACACTTGACCTTATGTTTGTGAGCCTCGTTGGCCAGGGCCACATCACGATGTTGTTCATTGAGCTGCTCAATGTATACTAACCTTTCTTCAAGTGGAGAAGTGTCTGGTAATAATTGTACTGCCAATTTTAGAGATGGGATCTGACATTCGATGGGAAAGACTGCCTCCAGCCCGTAAACGAGTTGAAAAGGTGAGAATCCGGTTGCAGTCTTAACAGATGTTCGGTAAGCCCATAATGCCAAGTATAACATCAAATGCCAATTTGACTTGGCTGAGTTGATAGTTCGTTGTAGAATAGTCTTAAGATTTTTGTTTATGGCTTCCACCTACCCATTGGCTTGGGGATAGTAGGGTGATGAATCCTCTTGCCATAACCCAAGCTTTGATGTTAATTTGGTCATCATTTGGTTCTGAAAGTGACTACCATGGTCAGTAACAATCTCTCTCGGGACGCTGAACTTTGTTATGATCTAGTTGAATAAAAAGAGAGCTACAGTCTCTCCATCATCTTTAAACGTTGCCATAGCTTCGACCCACTTAGTAAAGTAGTCTATAGCTATGATGATATAGCAGTGACCCCTTGCTAAAGGGGGGTTGCAAGTAGTGTAATCAATCCCCCACTTGGTGAAGGGACCAACTATAATGATAGGAAACATGGGAGCGTGATGTGCCATCATCTTCCGAGAGAAGATTTGGCACGGATGGCACTTCTTGACCGATTCAATACAATATTTGATAAGTGTCGACCAGAAGTAACCTACTCACAAAATATTTTGGGTTGTTGCCAACCCAAACAAATGACTTCCACAAGCTCTGGTATGGAAATCATTGAGCACAATGACTACCTCCTCATGTGTGAGACATCGACATAAGATGTAGTCTATACCTCTCTGATACAACATATCATCGAGTATGAGATAATTCTTATACTGATGGCGTATACGCTGATGCTCATCACGAGAAGAAGAAGTGGGTCTCTTCAAAGTCTGGAGATAAATAAGTATATCTCCGTACCATGGATTTGAAGATGTGATCAAAAACATATCTCCCCAGATAGGCGATTCTTCAGGCACAACGTCACCTGACTCAATTGAAAGTTCTGAAATAAGATCTGCGAAGACCAATGACTTTTTGGACTTTGTTGAAACGAAGTCTAAGTCAAACTCCTAGAGGATGACTATCCATCTACTGATTTTGCCGCCTATAACCCATCGTGTCAACATGTACTGAAATGGATTCACAAAAACAGTGATGGTGGTCTTGTGAAACAGAACATAATGATGGAACCATTGAACAGCATGAACTGCTGCCAACGCAAGTTTTTCGATATGAGAATAATTGAGTTCCGGTCCTACAAGGCCTCGACTCAAGTAATAGATCATGTATTCTGAGAACAAATCATCTTCCTGAACTAAAACCATGCCAATGGTTGACTCTGCTACAGCGAGATATAATAAGAAATCTTTGTTATAGTTAGGTGGTCGTAGCAGAGAGGCGGTTGTGAGGGCATGTTTTAATGCATCAAAAGAGCATTAAGCGGCATCGTCCCAATAAAAAGGAACGTCTTTCTTTAGTAAGCACATAAAGCCCTTGGTGATTTCAGCATAGTTGGCGATGAAGCATCGTAAAAAGTTCGCCTTGCCTTGTAGACTCTAAAGTTGAAGGATTGTGTGTGGGGGGGGCAACTAAATTATTGCCTCCACCTTGAGAGGATCGACCATGATCCCTGTTGTTGATACGATGAAACCTAACAAACGTCGTTACGCAGAAGCTGCACTTGTTTGGATTCAATTGAATCTGAAAGTAGCGACAGCGTTCGAAGATCAGTCTAAGTTGTGTGGGATGATCCGTTCTCTTGCGAGATCATGATGCTAAATCATCTAGATAGGCCTCGACTATATGCTTGAGATCATGAAAATAAAAAGACATGGCCCGCTGGAAGGTGTTTATAGCATTTTTAAGACCAAAAGGCATTTTACGATACGTGAATGTACCCCAAGGACAAATGAATGTCATTTTGTGTTGGTCTTCGGGTTTGATTTGGATTTGATTATATCCTGAAAAACCATCCATGAAAGAAAAGGCTTCGCAACGAGCACATTCATCAATGATTTGGTCGATGAATGGTGTTGGAAAATTATCTTTGGGACATGCCTTGTTCAAATCACGGAAGTTGGTACATACATGAATCGTGCCTTGTTTTTTATTGACCGGCATAGGATTTGACACCCATTGAGTCAAATGGATAGGATAGATAAAACCTGCCTTTAGCAATTTCTCAACCTCAATCTTGATGGTTGTTGCTTTCTTGGGATTAACTGGACGAAGCTTCTATTGAACAGGCTTGGCATCAAGATACATTGTGATTTCATGTTCAACTATTTTTGGATCGATACCTGGCATTTCCTCATAAGACCAAGCAAAAAAGTCACAGAATTCTTTGAAAAGATCCGTGTAGATTTGAATCTCTTCGGGGGAGCAATCTGCTTCGACGAAAACGTTCTCCACGATGCCAGGGTTTTGGGAGATGTTGATTGGTATAGTTTCAGCGATAGTTGCCATATTTCCCTCAGCATAAATTTCATGTGTAGCTAAGAGATTAATAGGACATGACTGATCTCCTGTCATGGTCACGGTGAATTCTCCTGCTTCGATTTGGCTTAACTCTGGGAGAAAATATGATCTGTGATGAAGATCTTCCCAAGGTTTGTTTGGACTAGTCATTGCTTCGATTATTGATTCATCAGAAGGTAAGACTAAGTCTAACAAATCGATGTTAGCGAGAGAACCCTGAGCCCAAATAGGCTCTAGAAGTGGATCTAACTCTTGTGCAAGAGTTGGATCAGTGTTAGCTGAAGCTTGTTGGACTAAAGAGTACGCTACTTCAACAGAAGACAAGGGCATGGACATGCCTGGGTGCCCTGTCTCATCCATCATGGCCGATGGGGAAGGAAGTATCCATGGATCCTCGAAATAAGTCATAAGGAACGACGAAACTTGAAAAATATCAACCTTATGGTGATTGGATATAAATTTGATATCGCCATGAGGAGGTGGGTAATTGAAGGTACCCATCAAGGATGGGCACAAACCAACTCCTACATTGACGATGCCTGGTTGAGGATTATCAATCATTGGGACCGTGGATGCCCCCAAAGCTGGGTCAGGTTTGGAGAAAGACAATTGATCGATGGTCACTATCCGGCCCTTGTGTGGAAACAACAAGACCTGGAAAACTGTAGCAACCACAGCTTGCATAGCATAAGTCCTACTCCATCCTAACAAGAGTGTTTGCACCCAATTCGTCACTAGGTGAGCAAATTAAGAGTGATTACATGCCCAGTTGGGCTCTGCTAGGCATGACAGTTGTAAGGTAAAAGGTTAGAAAGAAAAACAACAAAGTTATAAACAAAAATTAAACTAAAATAAATAAAAACTAAAATCATATGAGAAAATGAAAAATAGAGACAATGGACCAATATCACCAATGTATAAGCTGATCTGTTGATGAAATCCACCATTAGTGGTTGGGAGGCCAACCAATTTCAATAAATGCGTCGTTTAGCAGGCGCACGGGTTTTTCGCCCAACAGCCGCGCCTTTTGCACATATGCACATTTTGTACATTTCTGTTACGCGCATACGCGCGCGCATTCAGATGTTGTAAAGAGCCCTTCAAATTTTTGGTCATTTTGTATAGTTTTTGACCCTTTTGCAATGCTGAAGAATTAATCCTGTGCCATGAATGACTCCAGTCCTGTTTTGACGATGCGGAGTTCTTGTCGCCACGTGCAGATGAAATTTCAGTGATAACAGATGCCCCCTGATGGATGAGGTTAGGAGAAAAACGTATAGCCGAAATCCATCAATGTTTCTTTTACTGAGAATGGTGTTGTAAGGGAGAACAAAAATGGGACCGTGAAGAGAAATCCGTTGGAGAACAAAGGAACATGTAGATCCCGACCTTCCACAAGGTGCGTAACTATATACAAGTGTGTACAAACGAGGTGGGCATGCCCCATGCTCGTATGATGTAACTCTGAAGAAAAATTGTCTGAACTATTGGTGTAGACAACTGCAGTGCCCTCGGGGGTGGAATGATAAAGGCAGAAGACAATTCTGCAAAGGAACATACTCTGAACCAGTGGTAATTGTCAAGGAAGTAAACAGTGACGGTGATGTGGGCATTGGTGGCCCTACCAAGTTCAGAGGTCTTTGGAAACTGAAAAAAAAAATGCAATAGTCGCAAAGTAAGACCCACCGCAACATGAGAAAGTGTTGGCATCAAATGTTATGGGGGTCAAAGACATCAGGGAGTAATGGTGTGTCTCCCTGTGCCGTCCAAGATCTCTCATTGACAGGAGAATGAGAATCAAGATACTGTCGCCCTTTCGGAAAATTGTGTTGATGTCAACAAAAGGGGGACGCGACTCCCAAAAGCAAAGGGCTTCAAGGAATCTACTGTGGTGAGTAAGTGGCAAAGGTACATGGACGAATTCAAGAAGTGGGAAGACTCCAGACTGCCCTTGGTTGGAGGGTGCATGGGAGAAGGCGTGGCCGCAACCGTGTGACAAGATCGAGTGTCAGGGGGACGACAAGATCAGGGATAAGTTGTGCCAGAGGCGGGACAAGGTGGACAAATTTAGAGGATGAAGGTCAGTGACCGGGGTAGTACTCTGAAGATATAGACGATGTCGGTGGGGGAAAATTAGAAGTAATGCTCCAACCAAGGGTGACATGGGTTGCATGTGGCCAAAAGGAAAGCAGGTCGCCACCGGTGACGACAAAAGTAAAGGACGGAAAATAAAGGCGTCTATACAACAAAGAATGAATAAATATGGGAAAGATGTACAAAATACAGAAACGGGTGCCCCAGTGTGAAATGAGTGCCCCAGGGAGGGCAGAAATTTCTGGGAAAACTGATGAAGGGTGGGGGCCCCATTGGCGAGTTTTTGTATGAGGTAGGTGAAATGAAGATAGGTTCGCAGATGGGAAAACTGATGGTGGATGAAATGGTGGGTTCATGATCCTGCGGAGGTGCAGGTAAAAAGAGCATAACCATAAAGTGATGTGCTGGGAGTCCAAATGGGAAGCTATCAAAATGAGGAGAAGAAGTATGTGGTTAATTCGCAACATGATGAAAGACTATTGGGACTCCCATCCCTAAAGGGTAATAAAGAGCAGCATGAGTGTCAAAAGTGCAAAGAGGTGCTATGAATGAGATGACTCATGTGGGTAAGAAAACTACCAGGTACCAGTACCAAAAATGCAAATGGAGGTGTGAGTACTGCAGAGCCAAAAAAAAGGGTATCCTAAAGGCCAAAATCAGGGGGTGTGACTGGGAATGTAAATGCAATACAGCGGGAGAGGCTACATGCCAGTGCTGAGTATATACCTGAAGGAATGATGAGGAGAGATGATGACCAAGTACCTGCACACAGAACAACCAAATACCCAAAGTGAACAATATCTAAAGATAATAACAAATATGAATGTGTATTAGATACATGTGACAATGCGCATGCGTACCTAGCCATGATATGAACAAAAGGCACCCCGGGGGCTTAGCATGAAAAGTGGCCCAGGGACAGTCATGATGTAGGTGATGGGACGCTGATCCCATGGCTAAAGATGGTTCGAAAAATGGACGTCGTGGGCTCCCGAAATGGTGAGTGGAAGTTTGGCAAAAGGCCTATATATAGTTGTAGGGCCCACATTGCCACCTCATTTGTACCTGCTGTGTCAGTGAGTTTTCGAGCAGATCAGAGGAGATTGAGTGATTCTGGGAGCATGAGATATCCGATCATCAGCGTGCGAGTTGCAGGTTAGTGGTCTAATCGTCCTGCATAGCTATAGGTTTCCAATTTTTGGGTAGGGTAGGTACGGGGGGTCGTACGGGGGTTTTGGGGGGTTTTTTGATAGTGTGTGGGCCCCAATGCGCGGGTGACTCAGTGGAAGGCGTGCATGCGTGTGTGCCTGTACACTGAGTAAGCGCGCGTTGATGCGTGTGTGTAGGAATTTAAGGCGCGCCCTAGAGGCATGCCTGTGGGGTAGACAGGCGTGCATGAACACACGCCTGTGGGGTGAACAGGTGCGCTGACGAGCGCACCTGTGGGTATGATAGGCATGCCCTAGCGCACGCCTGTATTGTGAACAAGCGCGCTCACAAGCGCGCCTGTGGGAAAAACAGGCGCGCACATATGCACGCCTGTATAGTGAACAGGTGCGCGTGTGTGTGCGCCTGTGGGTGGTAAAACCGCGTCTTTGAGGCAAGGTTGCAGGGTGAAAAATTAGCTTATTTTGATGGATTGGATGATTGCCTAAGCTAATATAGGACTCTTGGTTGTGTGCAAGTGGTGAGCAGTGACCATGGATGTGCGGTGGCACGAGCGGGACTGGTCATAGCTACGAGATGTTGTGGTCAATGCCAGGCCTGCAGTTCGAGCATCTTTAGCAGCCAATGCTAAAGATGCCTGTGCTACCGAGGGACACTCATCTGCGCACTGTCGCCGAGCGATACTGCTCAGGCGAGCATTACATGACAGGGACATCTGTGAGCATCAGTGGGATAGATGCCCTGCTGCATCATTGCATAGCAGCGATGATAGTTCGAGTGTATGGGTCCCAAGCGACCCACCGGATTAGTGGTGGTGAGCTGTTCCTGATGGAGAGGGTGGTGGTGGACCGTGAGCGGTTCGCCTGGGGTTTGAATTTGCATGCGCAGATGATTGCGCAGGTGGACCATTTTCGGTCGAGAGGTGTCGGGGAGTTTGCATTTGGTTCCATTCTGGTAGCCTATTTCTTGGAGAGGGTGCCAATGTTGCACCCGAGGGTGCTACTAGAGGCACCAAGGGTACGAGAGCTGCGCTTGAGGCGGTGGTCTCAGATTTTGGTTCGCCACGGTGGTGGTGAAGGAGGGCACTACTTCACTGTGCAGGCGGCGCAAATATGGCAGCAGATGCCGCAGGTTATATTGTGGTACCCCTATGCTGGGGTAGACTTCCGGGGGGACCCGAACATGGTGTTGCCTCCTGGGGAGGTGTTCGATCATAGAGGTATGTTGTGTACTTTGGGTGTTTTGATTTATGCTATGATTTTGATACACTAGTGCATATGTTTGATGTATAGACACTAATACCATCTGTTGTTTCTTGTTTTTATGGATGTGCAAATTTGGCACCTCGCGGGCGTGAGGTGGAGCTATATAGACCGCTGGTGCAGCGGGAGGGGAGACCACCGCGTGGAGAGAGATGTGGACAGGATGAGGCACCAATTTGATGACCCTGGTGTGGGGCCATCTCATGCTCCTTCAGCGGCAGCCAGAGGGGAGTTGGATGATATTCTCCGTCGGTTTGAGATGATGTTTCAAGATGTTCCTGAGGGCATGTGGATCCGTATCCAGGATGAGGAGTTCCTGGAGCAGTGCATCGGGTTACCGCCACCATGGTGGTCGATCATGCGGCGAGTAGTTGTGCTTGTTGCGATGAGGAGTGGACGCCTACCGCCTGGGCAGGGTGGTCCTACGGATGTTCCACCACCACCGTCGGGGGAAAGTGGGGGTGGGCCACCACCTCCTCCTGAGGGAGGGGCAGCTGGGGGTGCAATAGAGGCCCCCTGATTGTATGTATTTTGTATACTGTTTTGATAGGATGGTGAGCCGTTTTTTGTACCATGATGTGGCACGGGCCTGTGGGCCAATGTATTTTTGTATATGTAAACATTCGGATGGCCGGGGAGGCCCATATATATATATGAGTATACATGTTTTTTGGATCCAAATGTGTTTTACATATGTTGTTTTGTGTTGATGTTGATGATGTTGATTCTATCTATATGTTGTGACAGGATATATGTGATGTTTATGTATGTGTAGCTTGATGTGATATATGTCAATCTAGCACCATGTTAGCTATTTCATCTGTTGTTTGATTCAATTCTCTGGGAATATGTGTAAATTTAATGGAATCAAAATGTCGAGATAATAATCTAACCTGTAGGTATTTGCGAAAGAGGCACGGATCGCGTACACGGTACACATTGTTGAGTTGGAGAACGACCAGTTGAGAGTCGAGAAAAACGCTTAGGTGACGAATATGATGATGCTAGGCGTCGGTTAGGAGGCCAATGACAGCATTGTATTCGGCTTGGTTATTGGTTGCTGGTCCTAAACAGATGCCGCTGGAATGTAGCATTTCATGTGAAGGGGTGTAGAGAGCCCAAGCAGCTGAAGCGAGATTTTGTGTCCAACGGCTGGCACCGTCGGCGTAACCAATGTGGTAAGTTGGTGAAGGATTCATCTGTCAATAGCACAAAGGATAGTTTTAGATGAGGGAGAAAAAGATTAAAAATGTTAAAAAAAGAAAAATAACCTAAAGTAGTGTGACTATGTTTAAGCATAAAATTTCTTGAGGTATAACCCATTGACGGGTTCT
>CBVK0103389341.1:0-11490 GCA_900067695.1 Picea abies | reverse complement strand
AATAAGAGTTGGGTTTTATTGGCCATCAATTTTTAAAGACTCATATGCTATAATAAGGAAGTGTTTATCTTGTCAACAATTTTCAATGAAAATGAAAAAATATGCAATGCCATTACAACCTATATTTGTAGAACAACCATTTTCCCAATGGGGACTTTATGTCGTTGGGCCAATAAAACGAAAGTCAAGAAAGGGACACACACACACACACACACACACACGCACACACACACACACACACATATATATATATATATATATTCTCACCACTATAGATTATTTTAAAAAAGTGGCCAGAAGTAGTGGCATTAAAAAAGGTTGTTTCTAAAGGTTGATTAAGTTTCTCAAAGATAATATTTTGTCAATATTCGATGTCCCAGAAAAATTCATCACTGATAATGGGTCGATTTTCATTGGCTCAAAATTTAATTTGTGGATAATATGGAATTGTTATGGGGAAATCATCAAACTATTATCCATAAGGGAACGGTCTTGCAGAATCCACAAATAAGATGCTCATTTAGATATTGAAGAAAACGATTAAAAAGAACCAAAGGAATTGGCATTTAAAGTTGACTGATGCGTTGTGGGAGAGCAGAATGACTCCAAAAGACAACACTAGGATGTCTTTGTACAAAATGGTTTATGGGAAAGAAGCAAAGATGCCAATCAACCTTGAGCTGAATGTATTGACTTTTGTAGTCAATACAGAGGATGCATAATATTTTTCACGTATGAAAAAGAGGGTCAATCAGTTATTGAAATTATAGGAAGAATGAAGTAAATCGATGGACAAAACTTCTCAGAGACAACAAAGTATCAAAAAATATTTTGACCATGTTACAACTGTAAAGAATTTTCAGAAGGGAGAATTGGTGTTACTTTGGAATAAAGCTAAGGAGAAACCATCAATGCACACAAAATTTGAAGCACTCTCGATCAGACTGTATGTACATCATTGAAAAAATCTTGGGTTTTAATTCTTATATGCTAAAAGATATGAAGGGTAAAATTTAATGTTGCCTGTTAATGGGAAACATCTGAAAGGTTTCTTCACCTGAAATTTTTTCATTCCCTTGTACACAATTTTATTTTATTTAGTTTGTATATTCTTACCCTTGCTCCATAGCCCATTGAATGGAAGCACATTTCATGAAGATTCTATATTCTTGACAACCCACAGGGGTTTATCATCCCAAAGTTGGAGCCAGTTGTTGAGATCAATTCCTGCTTCCGAAATTTCCTTCCCCTTTATATTTTCCCAACTTTTTTTTTGCCATTTCTATTCCCTCTTCTATACCTACCGTTGTTTCCCTCTTTCCTTTTCCCCTTCTTCTATCTCTTTCTCTAGTTACCATACTTAGTCATATTCCAAAAATCGGAGGGTTAGTGGGCTTTCATCCCTATCCAATTTCCTATGTCACAAGTCTGACTGAACACCTTGCTACATTATACTTATCATTTTTCCAACTTCATAGGTTCTCAAGGTCTAACCTTGATTCTCCAAGTTTCGTGATCCCCACTTTGCACCCAAAATCCCGTGATCCTCATTACAACCATCAGATTTTTCATGGGTCCTGAGCCCCTAAAGTATTTTATTTCTCCTGCTTGCAAGTCAGAACGACTGCGTTTCTACACTTAACTTATTTTTTATCATCCATAACCATGGGTTCATAGGTTGGCAAGTTCATGAAAAAATTCATATTCAAATCTACTCTTGTATGTCCCCGCCATTCTCGTGCTTTTTCCAATATGCATTAAATGTTGTTTAATGCTAACGCCATTCTCGTGCTTTTTCCAATATGCATTAAATGTTGTTTAATGCTAAAAATTTATTGTGCATGCTCCAAAAATATTGTCATTGATGGAGAAAGACTCGAGGAGATTACTCATTAAATTGCATTAATTCGCCATTTTCCAAAGGATTATCTTATTGTCATCTCTCTGAAAATGTTTATTTCGAGTTATTATTCAGCTAAAAAAATACTCCCGCCAACCTAATGGCAACAACAACTAGCCAACAGTTTTGTGGTGATACTTTAAATATCTTTGGTCATGAAGACCAAAAATTTTAGTGATCCAGAGCATATTCATATTACTCCTCTCCTCCTGCATAGAAAGACATAATCTAGGCATCCAGAATCGCTTGTGCAGGGTGTGTTCCTGAGGTATTTGACTGTAAATAACTTGTTTCATGGTGCATGGAGAAGTACCTTCCAAGCCAGAGAATTATACAACTCCAAGATAATTTCCCTTTCAACGAAAATTTTTCGCAAGATGTTGAAGCTCCTAGATCCAATAGTTACCTTCATAAAAGAAGACTGCAAAGATTTTTTGAAGAAAGATAACAATGGCCTTGAATTCCTACCTAAATATTTGGAGAATCATGTGTCTATTATAGAAGACATAACCAAGATCCAAGTCGACTCTTTTAAAAACCCCTTTCGAGAGATTGCATGGTTGTTCACCAAGTTGATAGGTTAGGAAAGCACTACTACCATTTCTCGCATGATTTTATATATTTTGAATTTTACAGTGAAGGAACAAGCCATCTTTGACTGGGGAAAATTGATTTCTATCGAAATCTCATCCCATTTATCACACTATAAAAGGGAAAAAAAATTATTTATGGCTTCCTATTTGGTATTTTCTATAGTGTATTGTTGTCAGTTTCAAAACTTGACTATAAGTAAGAGGGTGAATCATGAAATAGATCCAGTTATCTTTTGGTATCATGCATTGTTGAGACATAAGATCTCTTTGTATTTTTACAAAGTTTACAATGATTTTGTCTTAGTCTTCAAAGGATGTTGTTTGGTGAAAATAGTCCAAGGATATCTGACCAGGCTAACCAATTTTTAGAGAAAAAGGGAACAATGGAACAAATGGAAAATCACATTGTCATAAGGATATTTTGTTCCAAATAAAATCCTTCTTTTCTTCCATATCATGTATCTGAATTTTTTTTTATTACAGAGGTTGCAAGGCAATACAACTTATGGCTACATTTTTTCCATGAAAAAAATAAAAACATAATTTATCCCCTTGCCATGAAAGATTGGATATTTAATTTTCATAAACATAAATAAAATTGATGAGTTTGCAAGCCATTTCAACAATGTGAACTTAAAGTATGCTGAAAAATCAAGGGATTTGATCGTAACAAAATATTTGTAGAACACATGCTCTCAGTGGGATTTAGTAACTCATTCATCCAGACTTCCATGAATGAAGAAGAAGAAGGTAACAACCAAAGTACTCCTATACACGAAGTTGGTGACCTAGAAACAGTGCTAAGTACTAACGAGTTTTATAAGAAAAAAGGAAAGGGTCCCAGTGAAAGGAGTTCCCAGTCTCCAGTTGTTACTCCCAAATCTACCACATCCCAGAGAAATGCTCCAACAAATCACCCAGTTAGAAAGATTGCCAACAGTAGTTCAAGCGGCGGAGGAGAGAAGAATCCTCCCCCTGGGAAAATCGAGAATTCACATTAGTTACCTGTGAGAAAGAAAAGGAATAATTTAATACAAGAGGAAGAGGAAAACCTTATAGAAAATGACATACAAATCTTATTTTTGGATGACATGGAGCTAGAGAACGATATTGAGAAAATATTTCTTGTGATGGAAGAGCCAGAAAATGTAACTCAACAAAATTCTTTATTGGAATTTGTTGCAATTGAGACTTTTAGTGAAGAGGAATCCTTCACTTTTCAAAGTAATATTTTTGATAAGGAGTCTAAAAAATTGATTGTGGAAACAGGTGATCAGAAAAATAAAAAGGGAAAATCTCGCTCAAAGGTTGACCTGAAAGACATGCGACCGTCCCAAATATCTAAAATTCATAGGGAAACCAGGGATGCTCTTGATGATTCCATTGATGGATTAGAAGCTAAAAATGTCAAGCTAAAAGAACAGATCAAAGAATTGGAAAATCCCTTAATGCCTCTTCCAATCCTAGCAAGTCCTCTGTCAATGGTCAAACCGACTACACACATCATTAAGTTGAAATGCTATTCAAGTATACTCACAGCGGTCTGAAGTTATATAGAACAAAATATTAAGAAGAGAATGCCACTAATAACAGAGGCATGGGAGGTATCAAAAGATATTTTTTCTTTTGGCTCAAGGGCACGTGCCTTTCATGAGTATTTGCAAGTTGATTTAAAGGACAAAGAAGGTTTATGAACTGATGTTGTCTTACCATTTGGAATTAAAGTTTCAAACATGACAGAATTGAGAAGAATAGAAGAGGATATGCCTTCTCCAAGTCGAATAAAACAACTAAATGCTTGTTGGAAGGAAAATATTAAGAATTTGAGTAACATTGTTCAAGCATGCAGCGAAGCCATACTAAAAAGAGAAGAACCATTCAAAAGAATCATGGAGATAGATCTAGCAGGAGGAACTAACGAGGTACAAGATCCTAAATTAATTCTCAATTCAATGTTTCTAACAAAGCAACAATTTGACAATCTACTTACTACTTCTTCCTTCATATTTATACAAGGAAATTCAATGGGGATGGATCATAACAAATCCCCCAACTCAGAATTCGTTTAAATTGTTTATGCACAAAATCTGGGGTTTTCACTAGATATTACAAATTTGGATTAAAGATCCTTCGATAACTCTCTATCCACTATGAATTTTGAGAAACGATTTATGGATTTTGTATCTGGATAGATTTTATAAAAACCCATTTGATGGTTTTGTAAGATATTCTTCCATCTGCATGAGAATCAAGGCGCAATATCGCAGTTTAGAAATATTTGATGATTTTAGGCTGAATCGTTCCCTTGAGCTGGAGTTCCATACATATGATTTGGGTGAATTTTACCTCATGTTTCCGCATGAAAATGCCGCTCTGCACAAAACCCATATCCCCAAATTTTGAGATTCATCTTTATCTACATGAAAATTGAGGTGAAAATCTAGTATCAAAATCCTGTAGGATGCTAGTACCGGAATCCTGTAGGCAGGGGTTTAGTACCAGTCTAACACAGTCATAATCTGGGTACCGGACCAATGCGATGGTAGTATTGGATGGATATGGTACCGAAAGAGGCACAGAGTTGGTACCGAATGAAGCTAGTACCGGAAGAGGCATAGAGCTGGGACCGGATCAATGCAGAGTACCAGATCAGGCAGAGTACCAGATCATTGGAGTACCGGATCAGGCAGAGCACCGGATGGGTGGAGTACCTTATCAGGAGGAGTACTGGATCAAGCAGAGTATTGGATCAAGCAGAGTACCAGAATAGGTTGTTGCAGTACCAGATGAAGCGATGCCTTGTCATGAAGTTGCTTAGTAATAGTCAAAGTAATTAGGAGCATAGTAATCATTAATTATTCGATTCTAACCATTATTAAACCACATAAATCATGACTAAATGAATATTACCTCATGTATAAAAAAATTGTTAAATGACATGTCTGTTGAGGAAAATAGGTAGAGAGTGCATATGTATGATGCAAAATTGGTTAGGATATGGGACAAGATAAGGCAATTGGAGGTGACAAAGATGAGGCTCAACATGGATTAAAACAAATGCATAATGTTCCATATTCCATACATTTCGGTTACCAGAAAATAATTGCAACTGTAAGAATCCAATTCTTTTGGCCTAGAATGAAGAAGGATCTTGTTGATTACATTGCCAAATGTATGGAATGTCAGAGAGTAAAATCTAAGCATAGACACCCAACGAGTTTGCCAGAACTATTGCAAATTCCAAAGAAGAAATGGGAAGTGGTAACAATTGATTTTATCACTAAGTTTCCCAGGATAATAAGGCAACATGATTCAATAATGGTAGTGGTTGATAAGTTGACAAAGGCTACTCATTTTTTTCTTGTAAAGATGACTCATACATCAACTAATATTGCAGAAATTTACATGAAGAAAATTTCTAGGTTGCATGGAATACCTAAGGCAATTTTCTCAGACAAATATACAAAGTTTACTTTAAATATATAGAGGGGATTATTTAAGGGATTCAGTACAAATATGAACTTTAACAAAACATACAATCCATAGTCACATGGTTAGACAAAGTGATTCAACCAAGTGATTGAAGACATGTTAAGAATGTATGGGATGGTGTTGTGCCAAGCACCAACAACCCTCTTTTTTCATATTTCTTGCTTGCAAAATCCCTCACCCAAGAAAATGGAGCCCCTTTGTTCTCTTCTTTGAAAACTTCTTGTCTTGAGTCTTTTCCTTAACAGTTGAGTGTGGTTTCTCCTCCCTCTCTAAGCAAGAAAATTTTATTTTCATAGTTTGGTTAAGTTTGCAATTTTTATTTTTAACACTTAGGAATATTTTGAAGGAAAATTTTTGTCATCAAATAAGTTAGCTCAAAATCCTCTGATATAAACCAAAGGATTTCCTTCCAACTCCTACGATGACCATCAGATCATTTCCACTGAATCCTTTTGAAACAACAAGCTTGCACCGTGTGACTTTGTATAAAATTATCTGGGTTGAACCCTAGGAATTCTTATAAAATCCTCCAGTCCAATGAGAGGAGTTCCCTTGTATCATTCTGATGCACATCCACAGATTCTTCCTAACTCCTTTGGCTTCACCAGAGGAATTCCCACCAACTCTTCCAGTCAAATTGGAGGGGTTCCAGCTTGTGTTTCTGATAGCCTACAACATACTTTGTGTTAGGATCCATCCATAACCACTCGTAGTTAGTCATTATTTAGTTGTCATTGTAATAAGTGGTCAAACCTTATTATTATCGGGACCACAAGTAGTTATAAGGTTGGTTAGTGGAATGCTATAAATTAGTTTTGGATAACCCATGGTATTGTCCCTTGGTATTAACTCGTGGTATTTTTGGTTGTGAACTATATTTAAAGAATGCATCTTTCCATTGTAAGTTGTTGAGGATTATTGTAAGAGAGCTCTGCTCATTTGGAGGTTTCCCCCTTGAAGAGGCAAGTGAAGTAAGCTTTATGTGATATCGATATTATATTTATGCTCTATATTTTATGTTCTTATTACTTGTGTAGTATATTTTCTTGTTCTATTGATTGTTCTAGGTATACCACAGGTGGTATTAGAGAACTTTCCTGGGTAGGAAGTGTGGGTGATTTTTTTTCTAGGGTAGCAACATGTTCAGGGATCGATAAACCACAAATATATATCATTCAACAAACAAATTCATGGTTGGGGAAGAATAAACATATGAAAGACAAGGGGTTTTTAGGTGCACATCTATTGGACACCCTTATAACCCCTATTGGTACCCCTTTCGAGTGGTTGCACATTAGATAACACCTGTGCACAAACTTTTCGTAGGCATCCTGGAACCCACCTAGCTCAAGGGATCGACCGCGTAACTACTATAGCGTCACCGAGAACAACACCCAGGAGGATAATCTCTAGTACCTGGGTAATCGGGTAGTATGGATAAGGGTATGGTCGATCCTCCTTAGTTGGTGCTTTGATATATTGGGACGAGTACTATTGTTGACCCCGCACGTATATCAGAGAGCTATAGCATAGGGAAAACCCTTGTCTGTAGGTACCCTAAAACAAACCATAACCCTAGGGAAAGACATAGAATAGGAAAATAACAACATAGAAAGAGCATAGAAAAAATCCATTTTTGCACAACCTAGCCTCCTGCATTCTAGTTGCGAAATTCCTACATCTTTCTTCCTGTTAATAATTTGGACATTCAGACACTGTAGAATTATTTAGATCGGAGTATAACTCCACAGGAGTAAAAAAAAGTCTGGGGACTGAAAATACTCTTTTTTGAGACCTATCCCATTGGATTACTCTTTTCATCCTGATCATAGTGATACCTATCATTTTTAATCCTTTTTGTGGATCCGATCCCCTTACCCCCTTGTTTGCAAACTATCCCATTGGCTTTCTCTTTTCACCCTGATCACAATGATACCTATCATTTTAAAGTTTTTTTATGGACCCAATATCCTTCTCAACACCCTTGTTTGCAACCTAGCGTATCATAGTTCTTATCTCGTGTTTATCACTATGGTAGCACTCTCCCTAAGCATCCAAAATGGGCCCTTCCACCCACTCTTAGACTAGAGATGAGGGGAACACTAAGGTAACCCAACTATCTGACAATGTCTATGAGATCAAACAGAACTTGGACGACCTTAGCAAGCTCAAGAAGTGCTTTCAAGACATGGATGACATAAATAACAACCTGCATGCCATTTCCCAACACCTTGGATTTCTTAAAAAGGGTAAGCAAGTAGACTACCACTATGAAGTCCCTCATTCTTATGATTATGATAATACTCATAATTCCCACTCCCCTTGGTGTTCTCCAAACTCTTGGAATAAGCTTCCAAAAGTGGAGATGCATAAATTTGATGGATCTGACCTAACTGGGTGGGTCTCCCAATTAGAACACTACTTCTCCCTCCATGATATTTGGTATGATGAGACCAAACTTCATGTAGGTGTTTTTTACTTAGATCAAGAATGTTGGCAATGAAATAAGAGATGCTATCTAGGAAATCCCAATTGGAACATGTTCACCAAAGCTATTTTTGCATGTTTTGATTGGGAATCTCATTATTTGGGGTGCCTCACCAAGTTGAAACAAACAGGGTCAGTCACCGATTTCATTACATCATTTGAACAGTTGGCTATCATAACTGAGGGATTATCTGATGAATTATATCTTGAATGTTTCATAAGTGGCTTAAAGGAGGAAATTTGTGCTCATGTTTGCATGCATCATCCTATTACTTGGTTGCAGGCTTGCTAATTAGCATTGTAAGCTAAGACCATTCTTCATGCACAACCCCTTTGTTCTCCAATACCCAATTTTCCTCATCCTGGGGATACCACTGCTCCCAATCAAACCTTGAAGGTTCAAAAGGTGTCTCCAGTAGAAATGGAAGAACGTAGGAAACATGGGCTTTGTTATTACTGTGATCAAAAATCTGTGCGAGGACATAAATGTTGTGAACAAAATTTCTTCCAGATTGATGGGTTAGAGGATCAAATTTCAGATGAGGCCCCTGAGTGAGAGAATACTGAGCCCACTTCACCCTTATTAGACACCATTTCACTTCCTATGGAACCATAAAAACCTATCATATCTCCATGCCCTTACTGGTATTTATGCTTCGCAGACATTAAATATTAAAGGCTACATCAAATAGTGGACGATAGTAGTGTTGATTGATAATGACAGCACCCATAATTTTGTTCATCATAGGGTCATCAAGGATGTCAATTTTTTTATTTGACCAGTTTCAAATTTTCAAATTCTCATAGCTAATGGTGGTACAATAAAATGTGGGGGCCACTGTGAGAATTTCAAACTCCAAATGGGCGATTATATCCTGAAAAATCACATGTTTTACATTTCCATGGATGGTTGTGATATTGTCTTGGTTGTTGAATGGATGCACACTTTAGGACCAATTACCATGGATTATCATGAATTGTATATGCAATTTAATTAAGAGGCTCACACCTATACCCTTTGTGGCTTGCACGTTGGGTCCCCAGAAATTATCAACTCTCATAGAATGGAGAAACTCTTGAATAAAGGTCATCATGGGGTGATTTCCCAATTTAATTCCATCTAGGTACATGATCCATCATCCCCTACAATCCATCATGACCTGCAACTTATCTTGGACAAGCACCATTGGGTCTTTGAGACACCCACATAATTACCCCCATCCCAGGATGAGCATGATCACAACATTCCTCTCCTTCCTAGCAGTCATCCCCCCAATGTGCACCCCTATAGGTACCCCTTTGCTAAAAAAATGAAATAGAAAAAATAGTGCAGGAATTATTGGAAGCCGAGGTAATTCACCCAAGTACCATCCCATACTTCTTCTATGTTGTAGTGGTCCTAAAGAAAGAAGGTTCTTGGTGCATGTGCCCAAATTTTTACGCCCTTAATAAATTGACCATTGAGGATAAGTTTCCCATACCTATCATTGATGATCTATTGGATGAGCTCCAATGTGCCTATTTCTTCACCAAATTATATCTTGACTCCGATTATCACTAGATTAGGATGAAGGAAGAAGATGTTCCGGATACTACTTTCAGAACTCATGAAGGCCATTATGAGGTCTTGGTAATTCCTTTTGGGATTTGTAATGCTCCATCTACCTTCCAAAGTCTCGTGAATAAACTCTCGAATCCCTACCTTCAAAAGTTTGTTCTAGTTTTCTTTGATGACATTCTTATCTACATCCACACTTGGGATTCCCATCTTCAACATGTGGACAAAATACTCCAATTGTTACGGGACCATCAATTGTTTGTCAAAAATTCCAAGTGTTCTTTTGGGGCAAGTGAGGTCGAATACTTGGGACACATTGTCATTTGTGACAGAGTATTCATGGACCCCGACAAGATTCAACCCATGTAGGATTGGTCACGTCCTAAGACCTTGAAAATCCTCCAGGGTTTCCTTGGCCTTAGAGGATATTACAGGAAATTTGTCCACCATTATGGAAAAATTGTTTACCCAATGACAAACCTTCTTAAGAAGAATGCATTTCAGTGGACCCCGGTTGTTGAGAAAGCCTTCCTAGTTTTACAGTAGTCCATGTGTACTACCCTCGTCTTAGCAGTCCCTGATTTCAACAAAAATTTTGTGGTCGAATTGGATGCTTCAAGAACTGGTATTGGTGCAATTCTCACCCAAGATGGTCGACCTCTTACTTTCACTAGCTAGGATTTGAGTGGTCGCAATTCGGGAAAATCTACATATGAAAAATAAATGATGGCCATTCTCCATGTTGTGCACACTTGGCAACCATATCTATTGGGGCATTGTTTTCAGATCAAAATCGATCACCATAGCCATCCTGTAACATTTTCCGCAGCTTTAGCCTTGAGGACAAGGATGATTTTGAAGAGGGAGGGAATGTTAGTACCTGTCCCTAACCCCTCATAGTTAGTCATTAGTTAGTTGTCATTATAATAAGTGGTCAACCCTCATTATTACGGAGAACTCAAATATTTAGAGCTTCCTTTAGGTTGGAGCCTGTAAATCAGGGTTTTGCAGCCTCCTTCTGGTTGGAGTCCGAGAATACAGGGATTTGGAGCTTCCTTCAGGTTAGATCCTGTAAACTAGGGGGTTGGAGCCTCCTTCCAGTTGTAGCTAGAGAATTTAGGGAGTTGTAGCTTCCTTCAAGTTGGATAATGTAAATAGGGGGTTGGATCCTCCTTCCAGTTGGTGTTCGAGAATCAGGAAGTAGGTTCTTCCTATGAAGGTAATCTTGATATATATAAGAAATCATTCCTTGGTTTTTTCCCATTTGGGTTTCCATGTAACTTTTGGTGTATTGTGTATATGTGGTTTTTTATTATGCACCGATGAATTAAATTGTTTATGATGCAATAATATACTCAATGCACAATTGATAAACTATTGAATACTCTTGATAAAGTTGAAGTCTATATATTTTGATTGAAAGTGGTAAAAAGTACTCATATTGATTCCCCCCCCCCCCC
>CBVK0103389321.1:6184-27790 GCA_900067695.1 Picea abies | reverse complement strand
TTAATAAAATTGTAAACACCGCCAGGTGTAGACCGACCATGATGAATGAGTGAAGGGGGACTGAGCTTCCATAGAGAAGGCAAGGGATTAGGGGCTGTAAGGTGGGAAAATGGGCTAAGTGTTTAGCCTAGGGGGCTTAAACCTGGGAATAATATTTTAATATTATTCCAAAAAGACACGTGCATTTTATGTTTTATCCTAAGTTTCTGGCCAGGGGAGGACGTACAAGGGTGATGCGTGCTGGTGGAATGCATGCAGTTCCATGGGTGACAAGTGTCAATCCTAGCGCATGCGAATAAAATGGCTAGGATGAGTCGTGAGAAGGATTCCTCCTCCATTCTACTCGAATGCCTGAACGCGTATGGAGCCCTGGATAGTACGACCAACCCAACCCCTGCAGAGAAATCCTCGTGCGTTCCTGAGAGTCGAAAATCCCATGTTGTCTTTGATAATCCGTGTGCATCCTCTATCCGACTGATCAAACCCGTGCATGGAGGCTCTGTTCCGAAGTCGTGACCGTGTGACCGTCCTGTGATTGCTGAACCAGTTTGGGAAAGCCTGTGCCTATTTTCCCCGTGGGTTGTTGTGACCATGCAGTACTGGACTGCGTGTGGCCTGTTGGCCTGTGAGCGATTCTCTCTAGGTGAGAGAGTGCGTAGAGGAATGAGAGGACTCCTGGAAGGAACCATGTAGCTGTCACAGAGCTAGGAGACTTCCGGTCCGGTTTGTTGCTGTAACCCAAGGCAAGGGAGGTTAGCGGTCGAAGGACTGTCCAGGTGACAGAGAAGGTGTATACTACTGGGGTGTAACAAGCATGTGGGGAATGAGGGTCTATGGGCAGTGAGCATGAGAGGTTCCTGGGAGAGAATCCCATCCTTGTGGCTGTGTGTTGTTTTCCCTGTAACCTCAGCCTAGCCTAGGATTCCTTGTCTAGGGGTGGAGCTTAGTCCCAGCTCGAGGGTGACCCACTGCTGAGCTTGATGAGCAGTGTGGTCTAAGGCTGGGAGGTTCGTGGAAGGCCTGCACTTGGTTGGTGGAATCTACCATTGTTAAAAGATAAGTATCTGATTATGCTTTATTCATGTTTTGCATGATTGTGTTGCTTATCTTACCATGAATTTCGTTGTGTATATGAATTAATATTAAACGCTATTGATTGTTAATTATAACAGTAAATAATATGTTTTACTCTGAGCTTAAATGTGTTTATTTGTCTAAATGCATGTGGATTATATAATGCCTGTATGAATTATGTACAAAGTGGTGTTATAGATTTCTTTTAAGAGCGTTTAAGCCTTGGTAGCCAGAAATGGTGCGCTACAACAGTCCTAAAAAATAGGTCAACCCAATGCCCAAACAAGTGGAATGGGTTAATTGAGCGGGAAACAAGATGAAATAGTGGTGCTATGATGGGAGCGGACAATGACTTTTCAGAAATGCCCCCAGTGGCAAACCAGAACCTACAGGCACATGCTTGTTAGGGCACCCTGTCAATCCCCCCAAACATGATCAAGTGCAAGTGTAAGATCTAAGCAGTTGTTAGAAATAAAAGGAA
Source organism: Picea abies (assembly GCA_900067695.1). Classification (NCBI taxonomy): domain Eukaryota; kingdom Viridiplantae; phylum Streptophyta; class Pinopsida; order Pinales; family Pinaceae; genus Picea; species Picea abies. The sequence goes on along the minus strand of CBVK0103389321.1, from coordinate 26,235 downwards.
TTAGATGCATACATTCAATTGTTTTGATGATCAAAGTGACACATACCATGATACCTGGACTAATTACCTCATGGAGCAAGAACCTTCTCTGGCACAGGACCAAGCCGATGGTAATGGATGTTGCTGCTGCTGATAAGATAAGGATGCTGGAAGAAAGGGAAAGGTGGGCCCTCTAGGGCTATGCTGAAGTCAATCCTGCTCTCGGTACTCCATGTCTAGGACCTGTGGGCCTCGAGACATGATCTCCTAGCTATCCCTAAAAGTGGGGGATAACATCTGGCTCCAACTCGGGGACATGTGCTCACTGTAGAGTGCATGAGAACCTCAACATCTCTGGCATAACCCGTTGAACTGCTCGATCTCAATAGAGGCATCAGTAACAAAATTGGGGTGGTAATGCCACCCCAATATACTGAAATAAAACTATCAATGTGTGAATGTAAAGCAAAGTACCTACTTGTACTTACCTGTTGGATGGATGTTGGGTGTAGTCAAACAACCAGTGAAGCCAATCCAACAATTTCCCACGATACCTGCCTTTGTGCTTCATCATAAACCAAAATAGTGATAAGTCAAGACCAAAAATATCATGGGTTAGAATATATATCATATTATTGGAAATCACAAAGTCTAACTCATGGAGGCGGGTGGGAGGGACAAAATCATGCCACGTCAATCTCTGATGAAAGTGCTCAATCCACTTCAGGAAAGGGTCATGAAAAATCCAAGGTTCAGAACACCGACTCAATAGGTCTGCAAACTGGCCACCTAGGACATCCTCATGCTCTGAAGTCAAGGAAGGGATTGACAAAGATCTAACAGACGATTGGAAAACTCTTAAGGGAAAGTTGAAACATGAAAAAGATAGACTTGAACTTGTAGTTTTCAACCAATCCTTGTATTCTTGGGTTTGCCTCAGAGGAAACTCAATGTAAAAGATATAATTCCCAACTACACCTTTAATGAAACAATAAGGTAAAGTAATAACAGGTGGTTGGAGAAAAAGGTCATGAGAATCCTTCTTTAGGCAAACAATGTTCTTATTCCTATCAAAACCCAAGCACAATGGTGGTTGATAGTCATCTTCACAGAGTAAATCTAAGTGCTCGGAGGAGTACTCATCAAGGCCCTCAAGGTAAGACCGAAAATCATCAGGCAAATGTGGTACTTGGTCAACCTCGGGTGTTTGGGGAGCATTGGCAAAAAACTCATCTCCTTGTTGCCACTGGTCAAGAGCCTGCTGTGATAATTGCAAAGGCAACGCTTGGAGATGACTCTTTATGTCATAGATGGGATCCATATCATCATCAGCTGCATCCCACCTATGTCTCCCAACATGTATGAACTTATGAAAATCAACTATTTCAGTATCAGTATCATAACATGGAGGGTTCAAAACATTCAAAAGCTCACCCATTTCCTCTTCTTTTCCCAAATCATAAAGTAGACAATCGTCAAAATTTTGGAGAGGAGGGTAACTTACTTTTTCTTTTTGTGCAGGAGCTTCGAGGACTTGGGTATCTTTAACATGAATTATTTTCTTATCCTCATGAGTTGTCCATTCATCTTTGGTTTTACAACAAGGAAAATGCTCTTCATTCGGGGATTCCATTTCTCCATCACTCTCTGAATCATGAAACAAGGTATCATCAAAATCCTGAAAAGGAAAGAAACTAACCTTATCATCTTGTTGTTGTGCAGGTGGAGAAGGCTTGTCGATCACTTCATCAAGAGGAGGAGGGCATGTTGATACTTCATTGTTGGGTTCCGGCTCCTCAATTATGTCTTCAACAATCCCTTGTCGATATGTGGTTTGTCCTCTTTCTTCTTGGAAATCATCAATGAATTTCTCAAGGGCAATCAAAATTTCCCTATTGAGAGTACATGACGCAAAGCGTCATCTTATCCCAGATGAGGAGATGTTCTCTTCAATTCTTGCAGCCATGTTGTAGGCTTCATCGAGCGTCCTTGGGGCTCTTTTATCAAGGGGAAAACTCAAATATCCCAAAAGTGCACAAGTAAAGAGATGGACAAGGTATCTCTCCTCGGGATGATGACTTTCGATAATTTGATATAGCATGTTCTTAAATCTATCCTGGAAGTCCCTGACAGTTTCATCCTCAACTTGTTTTATATGCTCGAGTTCTTCTAATAGTGCTGGGATGTCTTCTAACTAGATACCCCATCTTTTGAGAAAGGTTTCCTCAAATTTCTCCATAGTCATGATGTTGGCATCAGAGAGGCTATCATACCACTCTTTGGTATTGCAACAAAGAGTGGTAGAGAAACGTTTCATGACCACATCTTCAACATAATCATCGACAGGGTAGGATAGGAAGAAGTTCCAGAAATTTCTCATGTGATAGTCAAATCTCTCTTTATCACCACCAGTGAATCCAGGGAGAAAATTTATGTATTCAAAGGGAATTTGTTGAGGGTACCCTGGGATGTTACTCATGTCTAAAGCCTTGTAGTTTCCTGGGTCCCATTGTGAAGTCATAGTTGGCTTCGTCATCAGTGGAGTCGCCAAATAATTTTCTTGAAACTAACAAAAGATAAGGGAAAACACCCTAGTGGATTCGCTAGGTAAGCTTGTAAGATAAGGATTCTAGAGGCAACGCTTACCGAAAAGTTGTCGTCTTGAGGAAGGTTTGACTCAGTGTTCCCCGACAATGGCGCCAAAATGTTATTGCACAATTTGTAGAAAGGATAAAATCTTGAGGTTTGAAGGTCAGACTGGCGTAACAAGAACCAATCCCACCCAATGTCACCACAATGGGATGGTTCTTTCTCTTTAGGGAGGTGAGGCCTAGGGGAGACATCCCCAGTTACCTGGGGTTTTGAGATGGCAAAAGGATTATAAGACAAGGATAATTTCCCCCCCTCACAAGTCACCACCAAACAGATAGTCCTGGCTGAACAACCAATAATAAAGTAAAGCCCCCAAAGAAGTACACCTGCCTAGAACAAAGCAACAACAAACTGATATATGCAAGCTAGTTCAATGGGTTAGTACTTCATAAAATAGATGACTATCTGATAAACATATAAGCAATTTATAATAAATATTGACAAACTCAATGTTTATAAACAATAATAAAAACTATGTCACTTCACCAATAAATACTGGAACGATATGGCATTCAATGCAATAAATTAACCCTTCATTCAATTAATGCCTTTAATCACCATTCAATTGCTTATAAAACAAAACGTTTGTTGAACCAAGGTGTTAATAGCAGGAGAAAACAACAACATATAGGGTTAGAAGGTTAGATCTAGGCTAGGGTTATTTAGGTTAGGGTTTGATTCAAAGTGTTGAGAGTAGTTTTGATGAGGTTCACCTCAATGCATGAGGTCTTAGGATCAGTGCCTTAGGGTTAAATGGAGTCAATAATGAAGGACTCAAGAGTTGAAGGAGACAATAATCAAAACGGCTAAGGACTAGAAGGAGAAGTTCTGAGGTGTTGCTATGGCAAGGACTCAAAATCATAACCCTAGGGGAGAGAGGCTCACTCTGGTGTTGCTATGGCAATGCCTCGTGCTCTCTCCTCCTTCCTTAACTGGATGGCAAAACGACTAGCTGGAAGATGAAGCATAAAACCAAAACTAGAGGGTTTGATGAAGCAAGGTGTTTCTACAACAAAGCTTTTTCAACAAACCCTAGAGAAAAACGACCCTAAGTGTAGTAGACCTAGGCTTAAGACGTCTCTCTCATTTTGGCCTCTAGATAGTATGACTAGCAATAAATGAAGAGAAAAAGAGGATGTAGCTACGGCTAGGCTTTCTCTTCTCTATCAATGGCCGAACATTTCTCTATCAGGGGACATGAGACAAGGACCTACTTGTGTGCTTGTCACCTAGGGTTTTGTTCAACAAAATCATAAACATATGCAAGAAATTGAACTACAACCATTCATTCAAGAAGTTTTGCAGAAAAATACTTACAATTCACCAAGAAATATCAATGGAAACCCTAGTTGTAACAATTTCCTTCAAGAGAAATGCCAAAACATGCCAAAATAATCCTCCTTCAACAAGTGTGCATCACTAAATCAGCCAATAACCCAAGAGAGGGCACAAATCTCAGACCTCACTAATGAGTGAGTGAGTTGTGATGAAAAAATGAAGGTAAAAATCCCTCATTTATACAGTTTCATGACTTAAATTTACATTTTAGGTAATGTAAAAGGCCGACAAGGCCAAAATACTAAAATCATATTGTTTTACATTAAATTGTCAAATTAAAACCCTAATCAAGCTGAAAAGAGAATAAAATCCCCTCCAAGGGAGACATTATCCCCTTTTAGGGCAAATGGGCATCCTTGAGCAAAACGTTAGCCCTCCTTGGGTTCTCCAAACTGCCACATGTGCCAATACTGCTCAATCCACCTCCCAAGACGTCCATAATGTTGTATGACATCATGGCTGTGATGGATGACATCCTAGGCCTTGCAAGGCCAACGTTCCACTGAAAGAGGGCCAATCCCCTTAGGTCAAGGTCTGTCGAGGTGCCTCTGGTGGAAAATCCTCTTCTTCTCCGATGCAAAGCCCCTGATTCATCTTTATTTTGTCTCTACCCCCTTACGGGGTCTCAACATCCATCTGATGGGCTCTTCAACCCCATGGAGGTCCGAATTGATCATCTCCCCATGTGTGTCGCTCCAAGTGGTACCTGTCGGTCTGGCATGGTCCTGTACATCAAAAGCTACGTCCTCCATGGGCTCATCAGTCATAGGGATCATAGCAATGTCAATCACATCTCATCATCAATATTTTTAAACATGTGCATAAAATCCCTAATTCATCAGTTAACAACTCAAAGACCTTACACAAGCCTGCAATACAAGTCTGGAGAAAAGGACAAGGCGTCCTATTGGGATAGTGTTCACTGGAAAACGAAATTTCCCGGAAGAGACCTCATCCAAGCCATGTAAGTGGGTGATGTGGTCAGGGGATCTCCAAGCATGTGGGTGTAGTAAGGGAAGAGGATGAAAAAGTCTTTACCTGTGGGTGCCTTTGTTAGAAGGCAAGTTGTACCTGTCATGGATGCATTATTTCCAAGCCCATTCTTGCCTTTTATTCTTATTCTTCTTATTCTTTTATCTTTTATTGCTTTTTTTTGTTCAAGAGCTAATAAGGGGACACTGCGCTGGCATGGTGACCAGTGGTGACAGCGTTACCCACAAGTACTTTCACAAACATGAGAAGGTTGGCTCATGATGAGACCCCCTTTCTCTTGGCTATGCAGCCAAGAGTCACTTCCCTGGCGTGGTAACCAGCTGGTGGCAATTTCATACTGCTAGGCACCCATGGACCTAATAGGCTGGCTCGTGATCAGACCCCCTATCCTCTAGTTAGGTCTTGTTTTATTATTTTTTTGGGTCCCTCTTGTTTTTTGCTGAGAAGCCTTTTATTGCTTTCTCGGGGATCCTTGGGCAAAGCATCTCGAGGTTCTATTCTTAGGATTTTATCTTTTACCAGCTTGCTTTTACCTTCTGGGCTTTTAGCCCCTTTTTCCCATGAGATAAGATGCAGTCCTGAAAAATAGGTCAACCCAATGCCGGGACAAGTGGAATTGGATGAGTGAGTGGGAAATAAGATGAAATAGTGGTGCTATGATGGGAGCGGACAATGGCTTTTCATAAATCCCCCCAGTGGCAAACCATAACCTACAGACATAGGCTTGCTAAGGCACCTTGTCAATCCCCCCAAACATGGTCAAGTGGTCAAGTGTAAGATCCAAGTAGTTGTTAGAAATAAAAGGAATCAGATGCATACATTCAATGATTTTGACGATCAAAGTGACACATACCATGATACTTGGACTAATTACCTCATGGAGCAAGAATCTTCTCTGACACAGGACCAAGCCAATGGTGATGGATGCTACTACTACTGTAAAGATAAGGATGCTGGAAGAAAGGGAAAGGTGGGCCCTTTAGGGCTATGCTGAAGTCAATCCTGCTCTCGGTACTCCATGTCTAGGACCTGTGGGCCTCGAGACATGATCTCCTAGTTATCCCTAAAAGTGGGGGATAACACCTCCCTACCAGAAGTGTGTATCAACAAAAATTTCCATCCAAGAGTGGAAATAAACCATTCGAAGCAGTTCTGAGTAAGACTGATAACACGAAGAGAGAACCCTTGAAATGTTGGGGTTGTGGAGAGGAACATATGCTGAGGGACTCTCCACATAGGCAACAAAACAATGGGAGGGTCTACAAAATCCAAGAGGCTACCACAGTCAATGATGTGGCTAGGAGCATGCCACAAATTTATGCAGCCTTGGATAATAGACAAGTTGACCACCAAGCTTCAATGGTGGAGATGGAAGGTATGATTTCCAACCATCTTGTTTCCATTTTAATTGAACTTTGTTCTAATTTGAGTTATGATGCACTTCAAACTGTTGTGAAATGTAAATTGCAACAAGTTAAACATATTAAATCATGGTTGGTACAACTAGCCACTGGAACCAAAAGAAAAGTAACATAGGTCATACCAACATGCCAATTTGTTATAAGTGGGTTGCCCGCCCAAGCGAATCTAAAAATACTTCCTCTAGGATCTTATGACCTGTTGATTGGCATGGACTGGTTGGATTCCCACAAAACCAAGTTGGATTGTTATAGTAAAACTTTGGAGTGTGAAAATGAAGAAGGAATAAGGGTAACCCTACAAGGGATTCAAAATCCTGTCTCAATGAGACAAATATCAACCCTCCAGGTGAAGAAGTATTGCAGAAAGGGATGTCCCTTATATGCAATACAAGTACTAAACTCTGTTGAGAATGAAAAACCTAGCCTAGAGGACCATCCCATATTAAGAGAATATAAATATGTATTCCCATAAGAGGTGCCAAGTTTACCTCTAAGAAGGGATATTGACTTTTCAATAGAACTTGTACCAAGAGCATTCCCAATGTCTAGAACACCCTATAGGATGAGTACACCAGAGCTAGTTGAGCTCAAGCTACAACTGAAGGAGATGTGGGAGAAAGTCTACCTTCACCCTAGTGTGTCTCCATGGGGAGCACCGGCCTTGTTTGTGGAAAAGAAAGACGACACACTCAGACTGTTTATGGATTATAGACAACTCAAGAAGATGACCATCAAGAATAAGTATCCCTTGCCAAGGATCGATGACTTGTTTGACCAATTAAGGGGTGTTACAATATTCTCCAATATTGACTTGAGGTATGGATACCATCAGGTCCGAATTAAAGATGAAGACATCCACAAGAGAACCTTTAGGACAAGATATGGCCACTATGAATTTGTGGTGGCACCATTTGGGCTTACCAATGCACCAACCACTTTTATGTGCTTAATGAATAACGCTTTCAAATAATTCTTGAATAGGTTTGTGTTGGTTTTCATTGATGATATACTAATCTAGTCCAAGAATAGGGAAGAACATGAAGGGCATCTCAAGTTACTACTCCAAGTACTAAGAGAACATCAACTATATGCTAAGCTTAGTAAGTGTGACTTTTTCCAGAAACAAGTCCATTACTTAGGCCATGTTATTTCTAAGGAAGGAGTGGCATTTGATCGCGACAAGATTAAAGCTATCATGGATTGGCCTACCCCAAAGGATGTATCTGATATCAGATCCTTTATGGGCCTAGCATGATACTATAGGAGGTTCATAAAGGGATTCTCCAAGATTGGTTGCCCAATCACCTCCCTTCAGAAAAAAAAGGGGTTAAATTCATTTGGACATCAGAATGTGAAGAAATATTTCAAGAGTTGAAGTACCTTCTAACTAATGTGCCTATATTGAAGATTGCAGACCCAAACAAGGACTTCCTTATGTGTACAAATGCCTGCAAGGAAGGGCTCGAAGGAGTGCTTATGCAAGAAGGATATGTAATTTTCTATGAATCCAAAAAATTGAATGAGCATGAAGTCAATTATGTGACCCATGATATGGAATTGGTTGCCATAATGCATGCTTTAAAAATGTGGAGGCATTACCTCTTAGGTAGAAGATTTGTACTTATGACAGACCATAGTGGGTTAAGGTATTTGTTTGACCAACCAAAACTCAATGTGAGACAAGCTAGGTGGATGGATCTCCTTAGTGAGTTTGATTTTGAGATCAAACATATCAAAGGAAAGGCGAATAGGGTGGTTGATGCCCTTAGTAGAAGTATGAAAATAGTTCACTTGGCAGCTGTGAGCACCAATGAATCATATATCAAAGAGAGGGTCAAAACTGCACAAGAAACATATGTTTCTTTCAAGACTGTGACATCATACCTAAAGCAAGAGCCCACATGGCTAAAGTACAAAGGCTATCAGATGTTTAATGATGGTCTGCTGAATTACAAGGGCAGATTTCATATTCCAAATTGTGACAACTTGAAGAGGTTCATAATGGATGAACTTCACAAAAGACCATATACTGGTCATCCTAGTTATCAAAAAATGATCACGACCATTAGGAAACTATTTTATTTGCCCAGACTGAAAAAGGACATAGCTAATTACTTAGCTAAGTGTCTAGAATGTTAGCAAGTTAAGGCAGAGCACCGACACCCAGTAGGGCTTTTGCAGCCCCTGGCAATACCCGAATGGAAATGGGAAACCATCTCCATGGATTTCATCACAGGGTTACCAAGATCACCAAAAAAAAATGACGCCATCATGGTAGTTGTGGAAAAACTAAGCAAGGCTTCTCACTTCATACTCGTCAAGTCAACTTGCAAGGCAAGGCAATAGATATCACCAACATTTTCGTGAAAGAGATATTTAGGCTGCATGGCATGCCTAAGAAAATTATATCCGACAGAGATACAAAATTTACTTCAAACTTTTGGAAATCTCTGTTTGTTGGTTTCGAAACAAAATTGCTCTTTAGTACAACCTATCACCCTCAAAACGATGGGAAGATAGAGAGGGTAAACAAAGTGTTAGAAGACATGTTGAGGATGCATGTAATGCATCAACCCAATAAGTGGGAGTAATACCTACTACTGGTAGAATTTGCCTACAACAATGGCTATCAAGAGTCATTAAAAATGAGCCCTTTTGAAGCCCTCTATGGAAGACAATGCAACATTCCAATCAATTGGAACAACCCAATAGATAGAGTTACAGTGGGGCCATATAGGCTAAAGGAAATGGAACAACAAGTAATTAAGATCAGAGAAAATCCGAAGATAGCCCAGGATAGACAAAAGAGCTATGCAGACATGAAAAGGACTCCTAGAGAGTTCAATGCAGAGGATCATGTGTATCTCTGAGTTAGACCCAGGAAAATCTCTTTGAGGATGGGAGCTTGTGCCAAGCTGGAACCTCGGTATTGTGGACCCTTTGAAGTTTTGGATAGAGTGGGACCAGTAGCCTATCGGCTAACACTTCCTCCCACAGTAAAGGCACATAATGTTTTCCATGTTTCTTTATTAAAGAAGTATGTACATGTTTCTAATAATATTATTGACTGGTCTATGATTCAAGTGGAACTTGAGGAAGAATTATTGCCATAACCTCAATGCATAATAGATAGGAAGGAAACCCCACTCAGGAACAAAACCATTGCACAGGTCAAGGTGCAGTGGAAACACTTTGGCCCAGATGAGGCTACATGGGAAATGGAGGATTCCATGAAACAAGCATATCCATTTTTGTTTACTTCTATACATATAAAGCATGTCGGCAGATAAAACATCGAGAATGATGTTCCTTTAAGGGGGAGGGGATTGTAATACCCATGTTTCCCCTAGTTTGTAAATATAACTATAACTAGCCAAGAGACTATGGCAGACCAAATATGTGTGAATGTTTGATTTGATGAACCTTTGTATAAAAGGGTCAATGCATGATTTTTCTGTTATTAATATAAATTGGATATTTGTTGCACAACTGCTAAAAGGGGGGGGAGTTTGCCAAGATAGACCATGGATGCTATGAGAGATATGGTGAGGGGAAACCAAGAATGGTTGAGATGACCCTCACCAGACCAGTACCTACTAGGTGTAATTGCTCAACAGTCCTCTGACCCATAAATGAATTACCAGTCACGCTGGTAGTTGGAAGGCCATCCTCAAGAGTTAATGAGGAGATGGGGCAGGGTACCCATATGCAAGGATTCTAGGTCTAACAATGGATTGGGATTCATACCTACGCAACCTTGCTAAGGAAGATAAGAAAAGAGGTAATTCAAGGACAAAGATAGATTTGCAATATAGCAGAGTAGAGAGAACAATCTCGAGAAGAGAAGAGAAGCATGTTTTTGACTCTAGAGTTCAGAGAAAAGCTCAGGAGCAAGCTCGTTTTGGTTGTAAGAAGACATGGGCAGGGTTTTGCTACAGGTTAATAAATGAGGTTGACGAGTGACTTAGGAGGTACTCATGCAAACCTCCTTGCTTGGAGTAGAGAAAACTGGTTGCCAAGTTCCTGTGGGAGGAGGAGAGTAACCTCCGTGCCTGACTATTGTGGAGCAAGGAGAAATAATCTCTATCAGAGCATCATGGTCTAGCTCGAGGGTGGCCAGTGGTAAATCCGTCAGGAGTGATCATGCCTATGGTTGGGAGGAAACAAGCACCCCTTTCAGCAGTCGCTTCACATTTTCCATCTCTCATAAGTATTTCATACTATGTGTAATATATCGGATGCAAAGATTGAATGTCTGTGTTTATGGTTAAGTCTTGCAGTGCTTGAACAATATTAGAAAATGCTCATTTGGGGCATGGTACAATATAGGAACGTCCAACATAAAACGTCAAACACCGATCGTCGAAGTGCCAAGGCCATGTGGTGAGATTTTGGTAGTTTTGGGCATAGTATGGTAAAGGGATGTTCAACGAAGATTGCCAATCGTCGAACGTCGAACGTTCAACGATGATCATCGATCGCCGAAAGCGTAGGACGTTGACCACTAATCACTGAAACGTCAAAAGCGTAGGACGTCGCTCATTGAGCGCCGAAAGAAAAGGACGTTCAACGTAAAACATCGAACGTCAAATGGATAAGGACACGTGGTGCAATTTCAGGACTTCGGGGAGTAGGAAAAAGGAATGTTCAACGTTGAACGTCAAAGATCCCAAGTAATGACACCCAGGTAACTTCATGAGGCCATAACTTACAGAGCATAGCTCAGATTTTAGTGCGGTGGTGACCGTTAGAAAGCTCAAGGCGAGCAGTAACCAGGGAAGATCCTATAATTATGATTTGAGATAGTTAGGACGAACAAAAATTTGATGCCCCATCCCTAGAAAGGGTATTTAGGAGTTGGGTCTGTTACATTTGAAAACTTTGGGTCATCATCTTTTCCATCAGTTTTTGTTGCTCATAGTGACGACTTGAGCAAAATTTGGCATGGGCAGTTTGGTCATCTAAACTATTGCTCATTGCAACAACTATGGAATCAACACATGGTGACTGGTCTTCCTCTTGTTTCTTGCAGAGATGGTGTTTGTGTTGGTTGTGTTCTTGAATAACCTTATCGGGACAATTTTGACAAACGTGCATATTGGCACGCCTCGACCAGTTTGCAACTTGTTCACAGTGATTTGTGTGGTCCACTTTCTTCTCCTTCTCTCTGTGGTTACAAGTGTTTCTTAACCTTCATTGTTGACTTCTCCAGATGCACTAGGGTTTACTTATTAAAACTTTAGAGTGAAGTTTTTGATAAGTTTTTGGCCTACAAGGCCCTTGTAGAAAAACAATATAGACATCAACTTCAAAGGTTAAGAACAGATAATGGAGGTGAATATGTGAACAATAAATTTACAAGTTACTACACTCCATAGGACATTCAAATGAAACATACTATTGCATATACACCACATCAAAATGGTGTTGCTGAGAGAAAGAATCACACATTAAAAGAAGTGGCTAATTGTATCATCCAATCTAAGGGATTAAGTCTTAATTATTGTGCAGAATCCATCAATTGTGCAAATTACATAATAAATCACACTCCACAAAGGATCTAAAAAGTATTTTTATCCCCAAATCCAAGGGATAAATAAGGAGATGATGTCTTGAGGCCCTGAGGTTGTAGACATGGAGTACCGAGAGACAACTTGACCAACAATGTCCACTTGCACAAACAGAGACCCACCTCACCACCACAGCTCTAGGTTTGTCATGACGGTATCCACCACATTAGTTGGCCTCCGAAATACATTGGGTCTTACTCCATGAGGTACAAGTCAGGTATTTTGGTGAGTGTCATTTCAATATTTGAGGCATTTGAGTTTTTTGCATCTATTACTGGTTTTGATTATGAAATGTTTGCTTGGAAATTATGCTCTTTGCCCTGTTTCACTTTGGTGGTTGACATTATGCCCTAGTAAGTGGGTCACCCTTATGGATAGGTCTACTACTGGAAGGTCCTTTTTACGATTCATCGTGCCATTCCCGACCATACTTGTCACTTTCCACACTTCATCCCCCTATCTCCTCACCTTTTGGGATTTTTGGGTGTACTGACTTAAGAAGGGGTTGTCCCTCATTTCATGGGAAGAATGCGTTGAAGGCCTAGAGGATTGTAGCTGGAAAAAGATAAAAGCCATTCATTAACTTTCTAGATGCTCACCCAAGGATCCCGAGGACAATGAAATTTCTCTCATAAGAAACAAATGGGACCTGTGAAAAATAAATATAACAAAATGCCAGCCAGGGTGGAGCATGTGTGAGCACTGTTTTTATTGCTTAGGTAGAAGCCACGCACATGTTTTGAACTTGGGGAAGCATGGTGTGACTAGGGTAGAGTCAAGGTAGGAACAATTTTTCATGCTTATGTAGTAGCCACACATTCGATTCAACCCAAAAACATCCTAAAAGAATAAAATACAATAAGTGGGCTTGGAAAAAGGTTGCATTGAAAACGAAGGTGCAACACACCCTCTACAAAGGCACCCATAAACGAGATACTACATCCCCTTGTATGTCATGAACCCCAGGAACAAAATTCTTCCCCCCATCCATGACACCTCATCCACATGACTTAGAAGGAGGTCCCCTTGGGAAACACCCCTAAACTTGAGGTACGATTCACCCAATAAGTCGTTTTGTCAACCCTCCCATACCTAAACTTGGCAAATTGCATAAGGTCTTTGAGAATCGGTTTATTTTGATGACGTGGTTTGAATGTACATGCTTAGATGGATTTTTTATTGATTTTATTTACTCATCATGATGCATTTGACTTGAGATCCTTGGAGGGCATATCCGATTGTCTTTGTAGGATCCAACTAGTGGACAGTTTTGGAAGAACAAGCCTAGCTTGGGCTTCCATGGGGCTTGAAGCCCACAGGTTGGATGCCAAGGGCCCATATGCCAGACAATGAAGACATGCCTTTGGAGGCCTAAAAGGCATCATAGAGGACCTAACCTAGCCCCTACTACCCAAACGATTTGCCTAAGAAGGTCAAAACGTCACCTTTAAGGACTTGATTTCATATTAGGGTTAGGGTTTTGGTGTTGGTTGAGGACACTTGGCACATTTTGGAGGAAAGATCCCATGAATCATGGAGGAGAGGCTTGGATCAAATACACTTGACCTTTGGAGGCCTATCTCACCCATCTCCTACTCCAACGACTTGCGAAAGTGTCAAAACGTCACCCTAGAAGGGTGACGTCTTACTTTAGGGTTTACTTTACATGCAAATTATGAATTAAAAGTATTGTTTTATGTAAAGGGAAAATATAAGGGTTATTGACCCCTTGTATTGTGTTTTACCTTGACTTTTGTGGACAAACTGTGTTTAGAATATTTTGTATAAATAAAGATCATTTGTATCTCATTTGATATAGCTCTCCCATTGTGAGAAGACTAGTTGGCTGAAATTTGCGCCCTCCTTGGGAATTTTTGGTATCTCTCTCTTATGCAAATGATCTTTGGTGTTATCTCTTGGTGATTGGATGAAGCTAAGTGGTGCACACCTGTTATAGGCTTCTTTAATTGCTCTTGAATGGTAAATGTTTGGTGAACTAGGGTTTGATCTCTCTCTTTCTTGGAATTGGAGAAGAAAAACTGCATTTGTTAGTTATTTCTTGCTTGTTCTTGGTTATTGTTGGTTGAAACCCTAGGAGGAATATGTTGCATACACCCTCCATTAAGCTTCATCTCATTTGCTAATTTTATAAGTCATTTATTGGACAAGGGTTGCTAGGAGAAATACAAGTGTGTATACCCTCCTAGATTTACCCTAGTTTGATTGGCATACTCTAGGGAGTAAGAGGATTTACACCCCTAGGGATCTTGTTGATCTAACTTGTGTTTTAAAGACTCCATTCACCCTATTATAAAGGCACTAATCTGATTTTTTCATTGGAGAAGTAAATTTGTTTGCATTGGTAAACATTTTTTAGTGAGATATAAATCTTGTTTAAGTTGGATTCTTTTATGGATGGCTTGAGGTTGCTAAACCCTCTAGGGAATCTTAGTTATCCTAGTCTTCTTGGAGCTGTTATAACATTTAATATACAACCATTAGGGCTGCACAAACCCTAATACAAATATCTTAATTACTCATAAACCAACCATCATAAGTTGCTAAAAGTTTGCCCCTATCCTCTACTAGTCTCAGCGCACTTTTTAGGTGGATTGTTGGCAAGTTTCGGTGGTTGATTTATTTGTTGTAACAAATTGTTTGATACAACCATAAGGCTGATAATTATCTCTGCAGTACTTATTTATGACAACCTTATCTTGTTTCTAAAGTCTCATGCATTATTACTTGAGTAAAACTAATCATTGCTAGTTTGTCTCTTGCAATCTTAACTAGACTTTTAACAACTTTATTTGCAACTCTTATAACTCTTTGTTGTTGATATATATTATTGTTTATTGCTTGAATTAGGGACAACAAGATTAACTTGATTGTTCAACATATTATTGGTCTTGTATATTTGTTTTCCTCGTGTCTCGGGCAGGTACAATCACTTCTTGGCAAGTATTCTATATCATGGCACATCTTCTACCATCTACGAGACTCTTTTCAATCCCTTCTTACCTTCCATAATTGACCTATAGGGGGGCTCTTCATAATCTCTTCATCTTCCATCCCATTTCCCCTAGGTTCACGGGGCTCCCCCCTTTGAGGTGATTACTTCATCTCTAAAGTGACGAGAATACCTATCTAAGGTGACAGTGGGTAGGTGTTCTCTTAGTTGTCGCCATATTATGGTTTGGGTTGGGCTTTGCCCAACCTACAACTTGTGCGATAAAAAAATATAACATTGGAAGAATCATGGACTAACATTAAGTGAGATGTAAGCCGCTTATGTGTATTTGATAGTGTAGCATGGGCTCACATTCCCAGTGAGAAAAGGAAAGCTTTAAATTGAAAAGTGAGAAGTGCATTTTTGTTGGATATTCTAAATATGTCAAAAGTTACAGACTTCTTCAACCTAATTCCAATGAAATTATTATTATAAGAGATGTTAATTTTGTTGAAAATCTCTTGGCCTGCAAGGCTAATTCGAAATTTCTGCCATCTTCGGCCTGCGATCCATCTTCGACGTTTCTGTCATGTTTTTTTCATATTCTAGTTTCTTCTTCTTCAGATGATGACAGTGAGAATGAAAATCCACCTCTGCCTACTCACCTTCCACAAAATGAGTCTATTGAACATGAAATTTCACCAGCATCACCACTTCTGAGATGTGTCAATTCAACACGAGAAGCAGTTGGTGATCTTTTCAGTGATCCTTCAGATCAGCGTTAGACATGTTCACAGTTCCAATGAGCCTATTCTCTTTTGGCTCAAGTTTCATAGACTCATGATCTAGACACATTTGCAAAAGCTTCAAGTCAACTAGATTGGGACACAATAATGAATGAAGAATATTTCTCTTTAATGGCGAACGATACTTGGGATCTTGTACATCTTCCAAAAGGATGAAAACTTGTTAGATGTGAATGGGTGTACATAACTAAGTATGCATCAAATGGAAATGTTGAAAGACACAAGGCCCGATTAGTTTCCAAAGGGTTCTCTCAAGTTGAAGGCATTGCCTATAATGAAACCTTTTCTCCCATAGCCAAAATGAATTCCATCCGCCTTATTCTAGCCCCTACTACCTCACATAAATGGAAGGTCCATCAAATGGATGTTAAATCCACCTTCTTGCATGGGGATTTTCAAGAAGAAATCTACATGGAACAACCTCATGGCTATGTCTAGAATGACTCCAGCCTTGTTTATCGCCTTAAGAAATCCCTTTATGGTCTTAATCAAGTTCCTCAAGCTTGGTATGCCAAAATGGACAACTTTCTTCTTGACACCAGCTTTTCTAGATGTCATTCTGACCCTAATGTCTACACCAAGAAAGTAGGAAGCCATCTCATAATACTTTTTCTTTGTGTTGATGATATTCTCCTCACTGGTAGTGACCCTAAACTTTTAACCCATGTGAAATATAGCCTTAAAACGAATTTTGGAATGGAAAACTTAGGTTATTTGCACTATTTCCTTGGCCTTTAAGTATTGTAAACCAAGGAATGAATCTTTCTTCCCCAATCTAAGTATGCTTATGACTTTCTTCGTCGCTTTCACATGGATGAGCTCCTCAGCAGACCGTAGGAATCCATCTCATAATACTTTTTCTTTGTGTTGATGATCTTCTCCTCACTGGTAGTGACCCTAAACTTTTAACCCATGTGAAATATAGCCTTAAAACGAATTTTGGAATGGAAAACTTAGGTTATTTGCACTATTTCCTTGGCCTTTAAGTATTGTAAACCAAGGAATGAATCTTTCTTCCCCAATCTAAGTATGCTTATGACTTTCTTCGTCGCTTTCACATGGATGATTTTAAGCCATCCCCTTCTCCCTTCCAGTCTAGAGTCAAACTTGTTGCCACTTGTCCTTCTCCAAAAATTGATGCCACCTTGTACCATAAGTTAGTTGGTCACCTCTTATGTTTGATTCATACATGTCATGATATTTACTTTGTTGTTGGTCTTGTTGCTCGGTATATGCAAACACCCCATGAAAGCCNTTTGTTGTTGGTCTTGTTGCTCGGTATATGCAAACACCCCATGAAAGCCAATGGAAAGCAGCTAAAAGGATACTTTAATATGTCCAAGGCACAATTCAGTTTGGGATACATTATAGTTTGGGGGGGGCTCCTTTGTTGGTTGGTTTCACTGATTCAAATTGGGCTAGTGACTTTGATGATCGAAAGTACACCGCAAGTTATGTTTTCAGCCTTAGTTATGGACCTGTAACTTGGGATTGTAAGAAATAATAGGTTATTCCTCTTTCCTCAACATAAGTAGAGTACCAACCAACGATTAATGCAAGTCAAGAAGACATGTGGCTTCGATAGATCCTTTCAAAGTTTGGATTGCAACAACAACATCCAACCACCCTCTGGTGTGATAGTCAGAGTGCCATCATGCTCGCAAAAGATCCAATTCAACATGAGTGCAACAAAGACATCAAGCTACACATGCACATCATCAAAAAACACATTCAAGATCAAGTTATTTAAGTGCTCTTTTGCCCTACAAAAGATCAAGTTGTAGACATTTTCACAAAGTCTCTCACAAAAGTGAAGTTTTCCAAACTTCGATGTATGTTAGGAGTTCAGGAAGTTGTCATTAAGGGAGGATAGACTCTAATTCCTCCTTCCTTCTCCTATTGTGTCACCTTTTAAAATTATTTAATCCTATCCCATGTTGTTCTTAAGGGGGAATGTTAAAATATTTAGACACTTAAGAGTTAGTTAAGATCAACTTGGTTTAATGTGTCATTAGGTTAAAGTGTGTTTCTTTAGTATGCATTTGTAATCCGACGATCATGATATGTTCCCAAAATAGAGTGATCTAATGGCTCATGTTCTCCTCAATCTTAATGACTACATTGATCCATGGATTAACACCTAATTGGTTCATGATCTCTATTTAAAGAGCACAGAGGGTCATTTGTCGATGATCAATTGTGAGAAACTCTCTATGATATATTTTCTTTTGCATTAATAAATTGCATCAAGTGGCCATGTTGGCTAGGGTAGTGGGTTTTTCCCCATAGGGTTTTAC
The DNA here is from genome assembly GCA_900067695.1 of Picea abies. Lineage (NCBI taxonomy): Eukaryota > Viridiplantae > Streptophyta > Pinopsida > Pinales > Pinaceae > Picea > Picea abies. Next base: position 8,229 of record CBVK0103389321.1, on the reverse strand, counting down.
CATGTAAAAACATCGGTGTGTTGATCTTTGATCTGGTTGTTTGAGTGGTTACTAAAGGTGTTCATCCTCTATTAGAATACATGTGTTCTCAGACATAACAATTGGTTCAATTCATCATTAGTCCTTTGTATTTCTTTCATCTTTTATAGTTTTAGTATTGGGTCCATTAGTTTCTTTGCCTAATGTTGCAACCGATTGATCCTCTCCTAGATCGATTCAACTAGTTGTTTCATTTTCTTTACAATATAAACACAATTATGCGTTGTATTTAAAATTTATTTGTCTTGGTCAGTTGTAACTTATATCGTTTCTTTCATCACCTCGACTTGACCTGGTCATTGGCTCTAGACTTTGTAAGGCTTGGGATGTCTTTTATTGTTCTACTAGTGTTTTTGCATCCCATACCTCTCTACATTTTCCCTATTACTTGGTGCATAGGTTCTATTATGTGATCCAATGGGGCTTCGAGTACTAAGTCACAGATATCCTCATCCTCTTCCCTCGGTGTTGGCCACATTTGTATAGATTTACCTCTCACGGGTTCAATTTAATCTTCCATTACATTCTTTTCCCACCAGAGACAATTATATTCCTCCAACACGTCATCTAGTTGTACCTGTAGTTGTTGATTCTCTATCCTTAACTATGCAAGGTCCCTTTCCATTTGCAGTAGCTTGTGGCCAATTTCATTTTCTGAAATGAAATGTTGCATTACCAATTCTTCAGTAGAGACCTGGCTGATAATAGATGGTTGTGATGCTTGGGAGTGAAACAACAATATTAGGTCCATGCGAGCAAGTGGTTGCTCATTGATAGTTGATGCACTCTAACGATTATTGGCTTCATTGTAATCCTAGTTGATTTTAGAGCCCAAATGGATGGTTGCAATTCATATCCTCTCTTATACATCTATTGTGATCTATTGTATGATGTCAAAGTTCTTTTGGGATGCTTGCATCAATGAAAATTGTTATTATCTATCTTATGCTAGTTGTACAATTATTTACATGGTTCTTGCTTAATCTAGCAGAGCAACTGGATTCCCAGGGATTTTCCAGCTATTGGGATGGAATTTAGAGATTTGATTCAAACATTTGACATGCATCTTGAGGCACTTCCTTGATCTCTTCATCTTCCTCCTCTTACTCTTTCTTCCCTTCTTGTTGTGTAGACCCACCAATCGGTCTATGTATTTTTGGTTGTCTTTCCTGAGATCCCTATCGTCTCCCTGGTTACAATCAACATGGGACAAGCATGGGTGCTCAAACTCTCCTAAGTTTCTTACCCCTAACCACTACCTTCATCTTGGTTGTGACTTCCAACATTCTGCTTTTCCCCTTGTGCCTCTTGATCCTCAATTATCTCCTAAGGATCCATGTTGATGGGAGTCATGCTCATTGGGGAAGGGGGTTGTTCTTCATCCATTTTCAACCACTACCTTAGGAGGTTGTTCTTCCTTGACCTGGGATGGTTGGGTTGGAAAATGAATAGGGGATTTTGTTACGGTGCTCACTAATTGTGGTTGTTTTGAAGTGCCAACGCATATGCCCTTCACTATTGATGCCATTTATTGGACCTTTGTAATTGCTCGACGGATTGTTGTTAGGGTGAATTCATTTGGGGCTTATTTGAAAGCATGGTTTGTGTCAACAACTGTACTAGTTGTGTAATCCCTAGCATAATTCATCTCTTTTCCAATTATCTTTGACTATGGTGACAATCCGGGGCATTAGAAAGAGTGGTTTTGATGCACTAGTATCCCTAGATGTCCGTCCCACTTCCGCGACTTCACTCGATGGTGTGCTAACCTCCAATTCTTTTCTCCTCTTATGTTGCTTTGATGCTGACTCGAATGAAGAAATCTGGAGTTTTTTACGTCATCTAGTATTTATTCCCTCCTTTTTGGCATCATGAAAACATTTACATTCCCCATGTTCTATGTTCATATTTTGGCCACAACATCTCCCCTTTTATTTTGCTTTTATAAGCAAAAGGAAAAGGCCCCCCTACCAATTTTTTTTTTTTTTATCTATATTGCTTAATAT
>CBVK0103389308.1:0-10825 GCA_900067695.1 Picea abies | reverse complement strand
ATATGGGTATGGTTACATGGAACTTCAAACGAACCATGGGTCGAGGGCTTAGGCCCTCGGCCCTTTTTTTCGCCAACTAAATCCTTTACCAAACTTAAAACAATCGCCACCATATACGGTTAAGTAACATTGGTGTGGTGTATTGGCAATGGAGGTTTGTATAAGGTTATAGGAGGTCGCAGGTTCGACCCCCATTGACTCCTATACTTTTGAAAAACATTAACCATTAATGGCCAATGGGAGGCTACCACGTGGCAACCTCTCATTGGTTTATCCTTGCCACGTGTCAACATATAATTGGTGCGAACTATATGTATGGATTGCCTAATCACCTGCCAACTTGACATGTCATCTCACTTGCCTGCCACGTGTCGCCATGTGAGGTTGCCAAGTCAACACTATATGACATGTATGACTGTGCCACATGTCACCCTTGCAGTGGTGATACGTGTCACCTTGACCCTATTGACTTTTGCCTTTTGCTCTGGTTTGACTCGAACTTTGACCATCCATAACCTTTGCATACGAACTATGTCTGAGGCGATTTTTGCATCGTTGGAAAGCTATTGCGGAGCTCTACACATTGATGGTGTTTTTTTAGAGCATTTGGGATTATTGAATTTTTATCATTTCTAAATCCTTGTGGACCTATGTGAGTGTTCTGGATCCTCCTGGACCTCTATGAGCATTCTTGGATCCTCTTGGATCACAAGATATTTCATGATATCGAATATTTGCATTTTGTTGTTCAAGAAACCTTACATGTGGGAGATACATGGAATTTACAAGTCGTGATATTTGAGTATCATCCTTGAAATCAAGGGCATATTATTATGCACCCTTGAGATAACGCATAAAGTAAATGTTTCTTTAGTTGTGAGTACACATTGCCATAAGTTAGTCAATGACACATAAATCACTTATGCCAACTACATGGTCAACAATTAGATACCATACTATCTTTACCATACTAAATTCCATCATAACGCAAAAAAATCTCACCACAACTATTATGGTTTATACTAATAGGTTGTAGAAACACTCAATAGTTCTCGACAAGAACAAAGTTATTTAGTTCTTCCTCAAAATCCCTAGTTTAGTCTTCCTATACCCAAAAATGGAATTGCGACTACAACTATTGAAGCAACCCAAAACATAACACTAAGAATAACATAAATAAGAGCCAAAACCTATGAAAAAGAATGGGGGTGCCTCTACACCCAAGGATGGATTATGCTTACAAATTTGAGGAATGGAGGAAGATGTCTCCAATAAACACTCACCACCTAGTTGATTGTACTAATAAGGTGATAGGAGATATATATGAGGGAGAAACCCCTATTCTTACCAACAAGGAGGCAAAAACCTTAACGTAAAAATTAAGTTACTAATAAGAGTGATTAGGCCCTTATTACATAAAAGTAGTCTTTCTACAAGAATAACATTACTACAAGATTATGAGAATACACACAAATAGCTCATGTCATAAATTCTAATCCCCAATAAGAATGTTGTGGTCAGCTACACAACATCTTTCCATGTTCTTTATCAAGAGAGAATTGCACAGATATCAAGACAAAAATACACAATTCTTCCTCATTTTTTGTCCATGTTTTGTTCTCCATGAATACCCCTAAATCACATGGATTAATTGGGCATGTTGTTACCTGCTACATGCTTCCGTAATCTCACTAATGGTATACCTAATCATTCGTTTAGAATTGTAGAACCTCATGGCTTCACTTTGCATGTACAAGCTTCCTCAGTGTTCACATTACATATAACATTCTTTCCTCAAGTTGAGCACCCTATTAGCAAATTAAGATTGGATGCAAACCTTGCATTTGTGCCCACAAGTCTCCCCTTATTATTTATACACTCATCTAGATCTGTGGTCCCTGGCACGACATCACACCTCTATGTTTGGAAGAATATCGCATCTATACTTAATTACTTAGAGGCTCCTCCTCCCATGCTCAACTTGGATTTTTTAAGCAATTCAATTACATGTCCTTGACATGCTTATGCTCTATCTACACTACCATGGCCAAGAAAATAGGGCCAACAATAGGCACCAACCCAATCTCAACTTTTTTTGTTCACAAGAGAACTTTGGTCAATAATTCTCTATGAAGGGCACTTTGTGTCTTCATCCTTCTTGTTTTTGGGTTCTCCCTCAATAGCTACTACAAATTTCACAAAGAATCCTTCAAATATGAGTTTGACCAACCAAGGGTCTTTGTCTATGTGGGAAGGAAAACTCAATAACTGCATAATTTTTTTGTGGAGACATTACAATGCATCCTTAGTTTATGAGTTTCTTCTCCAAGGTTGAAAGGGTACATCAAACACTAAAACATATGACATGATTTGTAATTAAAGGGGTTACGGCTATCAACTTCAACTTTTATAGACTAAAATGACAACAACTAAACATCAACTTACAAGTTAAACTCATGCTCGATATGTTTTTTTATCATTTATTTCTAGATGATAAAAGATTGTAGAAAAGACCAAGAGGGATCATGGTTTGGGGGTAGAGTTAACCTCTTTTTCAAACTTCAATCCCTAAAATTCAACATGCATCAATGTCCATGTCAACACCAATGTAGGCAAGACTACCAATATTCCTCCTATGTGTGAAAAGATACCTTGAAAAAAATGAAAAATTCTCTAGAAAATTCATTAAAATACATCCTAGTTAAGAGGACAAAAGTTTTTTTTACCTTTGCAAGGATTTGTGTTGAGTTGAACCTAAGTATTGGTCTACCCAAAAAAATTATTATGGACTATGAAGATTTTAATTGGACTTTGTACCTGGATTATGTGAAACTCCTTTGAAGTGTAGACTAAGAATTGGTCTAACCAAAAAAATTATTTTGGATTATAAAGATTTTAATTGGACTTTGTACCTAGACTAAGTATTGGTCTACTCAAAAATATTATTATGGATTATGAAGATTTTAATTGGACTTTGTACCTAGATTATGTGAAACTCCTTTGAAGTGTAGACTTTGTCTTGAAATAAGCCCTCCAAAGGAAGTTTTCCTAAAAATATAATTAAGAGCATCACTCATCCTCCTAAATTCACACTCTCAAAGCAAAGTTGATAAAGAAATAGCAAAGAACAAGGTTAAATCAAAAAATTTGACATACCCTTTGTATGAGCATTTCATTCGTTACTACTTGCTATAGATAATGCAACATGTAATATAGTAAATTCAATAAAACTTTTATACTTTTTAAAAAATATATATTCTTTAAAGAAAATAAATTATTTTTAATTGATACAAAACATTAAAAAATAAATTTATTATCCAACAAAAACCTATTACAAATCATTGTATATAGAACCTATTACAAATTATTGTATATATGTTCACTTTAATTAAAAATCCCCATAACAACACATCTCAATAGTTAGATCCTCAAATGAGAACACACTTTAATTGAAAATCCACACAACAACACATCTCAAAAGTTAGACCCTCAATTGGGAACAAAAAAGTTCAGCAAACAACTAAAAAAATTCCAAAGAAAACAGAAGAAAGAATATTTAGATTGGTTAAACAACAATCCTATAACATATCAATGTGCATCTCAAATAATACAGAAATGCTTATATTAGTTGGAATTGGCATAACAATACATCATTTGAATTTTACTACAAATAGCCCAGATTCAAGTGCACCTTCATGGCCCTAATGAGTGCAAGATGGCTTTAACTAGAAAACTTCAAAACAACACATCCCTGAGTCCTGAGTTCCACCTTCTTGGACCAATAATAAGGGTTCACCTAACGAAAAACACTTTCATCTTAGTGTGTTTGTTTTCCTAACGAGACTCAGACCTTTAATTACTTTGTGTACCGTATGTGTACAATTCGTTTGATTTTGGCACTATATATGTAACTTTGGTTGCTTGGCTGAGGCATCGACCTTATACTTTGTATTATTTGTTTTGTTTATGTTAATAAAAAAATTTAACTTTTCAGATAACATTACAAGCTGAAATGTATTATGCCCGGCTTACACATGTAAGACGAGTTTTCATGCATGCCAAACATAGAGATGTGAATCCATCCAAAATAAAATTGACTGGTCCATGACAATCATTTTAAACAACCAACATCAAATTCGAATTCAACACAATGTTGATTAAGCTCAATCATAAAACTTGAAAACACACTTGCAATTCAAATGCAGCATAACTGTATCACATACCCACCTGGGAATACGAGGAGGATACTAAAATGCCAGCCCCTGTGATAGATATTGAAGGTTTTCTGATTTTGAATTGAAGAAAACCTACCCAAATACTTTACAGCTTATAACCTCACAAACAAAGCCTAAGCTTCACGTTCACTTCCTCTGGACAGGGGATGAAGCACAGTAAACCGAGAACAGTTGCTTTAATTACATTGAAATATATTAGGCATATTGGTGACATGAAGCTCAAAATATATACACTACTGACTTTGGACACACAACATCTAAGAATGAACCTGTCAAAACATGTGACATTCTTATTTTCCTATGCTCCTAATCATCTGGTTTCCTATGAAGATGGAGCATCGTCCTACGAGATATTCAGTGATGAACTTCAAGCAATAAGCTTGCAGTCATCCTCCATAAGAACCCTCTCAGGTCTCAACCGACCATCCAAAATTTGGACAGTTTGGAGCATCTGCAATCAGAGACATTGAAAAGATTTTAGTTCAATGCTAATGGAGTATAATTTAGGGAGTTCATATTTGAGACGTCTCACAGAAATAATTGCAGGTCTTGAAACAATGCTGATAATTGGTTAAAGTAGAGAAGGCCTGGTTTGAATCAGGGTGGCAGTCTTTGAACAAAGGCAGAAACAATATTTAACTAAAACTTAATCTATGCATTTTCTTTCATTTTGAGTTGGAGAAACATTTTATGTTTATTTGACATCTATATTCTCTAGTTTTGAGACCCACAGTCTTACCATGGTTTGGGAAGTCTAAGCAATAACAAAAATGCCTGTTAAATATATATGTCCCCATATTACGAATATCCCTTAATACACACAAGACACTGCCTACACTTCTCTATTTCATATCAACAGTGTCTTTGCACAATGTATAATCATATTCTCACATTCCCTGGGCACCACTAACTACCTGGCTGACTGTTATCTCGCCAACAGGCAGTACACCATAAATAATTAGAATAAAATATATGCTTACAATGTCTAAGATGAATGCCTATCAGTATCAGCAATCACCCTTGCATAAACAATAAGATGAAGGCTTATCAGGATCAGGAGGGACCGTTTCAAAAACAATACGATGAATGCAATGAGGATTAGTAGGCACTGCCATTAAAATAATATGAATAATGTCCATGAGAACGGGTAATGCTGGTGAGAACTTGGGTGCCTAATAAGCTTCAAGTCCTGAGACTTAGCTTAGTCAGCACAAAATCGAAATCGATTTTGATTGGGAAAGGGAAGTGATAAAGGAACGCTAGAGGGTCTGGAGGGAGAGTGTTGAAAACTATAAGAGTGATAGGCAGTGATGCCTATCAGGATCTACAGGAATCACTGTGAACACTGACAACACAAGGAATGCACATTAAGATAGCAGACATAACAACAAGAGGAATCCCAATCAGCCTCAGCAAGCATCATTGCAAAACAATAAGAGGAAGAGCAGTATGGCTGCTACCACAGTACGTACCATCAATGTAAATGGATTCCTTGCAGTGGGTAATGGCTCCTTGAATGGCACTCTGTACCTCCATCAATGTGCTCTCACTACTGTAGAAATTAGGAAGCTTCTGCTGAATGTCAGAGGGTTGCTGTTTCCCCTTACCCAAATGCTTGTAAAGCATCTTCAAGTTACCAGGGAAATATGAGGACATCTGCTTCTCACTTGTCTCTGAACCCGGACATCTACCATTTTTCACTCCATTTCTTTCTCCGGGTTTCTCCAGATCTCCGAACCTAATTTTCTCATTACACCTCTGTGAAATATTAACATACAGAGGCTTGATCTTCTTCACATACTTTTGAACTATCTCCTTGGCTCTCTTCTTATCCCTATCCGTATTTTTACACTGTCCTTCTCCATCATCAGAATTCTCTGATTTCTTCTGAAACCCATTCCTGCCATCTCTCTTGGCACCCTTACAATTATCTCTCGTGAAAAAAGACACCAGCGGTACTTCCACCACCTTTAATTTAAGAGTAAGCAATTTATTCTGCTTGGGCACAGTAGAGTCCATATCAATATCAGTACCACATTCAGCACCAGGAGACTGCAAATCGATACCAACTTTAGCTGGCTTTCTAAATCCAAACAAAGATATCTTCAACTTGGTAGCAGTTTTGAGCAACTTGGGGAAGTGGGTTTTGACTCCTCCAGGGACGTTACTAGAAGAGTCCAGAGAGGCATGAATATCCTTGATATCAATGTCATATTCAAGAGGTGTAGGAATTAGTTGGAGGGGAAGCAGCTGGCCTTGGTAAAACAAGTTATCTGCAGGAGAAAGGGAGTGCTTTGGGTTTGGGGAATTGGCCCTACAAATAGAGAAGTCGAACTCAAATTCATCTTCGCTAAGATCCTCGTCTAAGCTTGAGCCTGAGTTTCGGATTAGGGTGGTGTCTTTTGTTGGGGACAAGGGCAATGAAATATCTATGTCAAAATATTGAGCATCGTCTGCTTGAGGAGGTGGATACTCGTGATGGTCAATGTGAATATCATCTGAATAAGCTTCTTCTGGGCTTTCCGGATGGCATTTGCAGATACTCGTACAGTAATTATCCTCCATTGGATTTAGATTGAAGACTTGAAAATCTGTGAACGAGTGATAATACTCTACAAAAAGGCCTAGACTTAAGGAGACTCTTAAGAACTTAAGGACTGCGAGTATGCTGTGATGCATTGATGAGTAATGTTCAAGCTTGTATCACTTATATATATAGTAGCAGAGTACAGATTGCAGACGGATGTCTTCAGCGTTTCTCTTTTATTCAAATGCACCCACACTTGCGAGGTGAGGTTTTGTATTTGTAAACAACCTCGAGTGTGGGCTCAGTTGTAACTCCAAGGTGCCAACGACAACTTTTAAAAACAATATATATGTGGTTAGCAGAACGTTGTCAGCCTGTCATAAAAAGGTGTGGATGGATGGAGTTTAATTATCTATTTTGTTACAAATCTGATAAAAGAATGTAGATGTTCGTTCAAGTTAATTAGTAGTAAAAGGATTACAGTGTGTAGGTGTTGATGGAGTTTTAATCTTATACAGTAAAGATTATTTGTATTCGATTATTTGTATTCTGTTACAAATCTGATAAAAGGAAGTGCATATAAGTGTAAGTTCATTGAGTTTAAAAGGATCTTCTTATTGTAAATTTGATAAAGATTTGATAGAAATTTTACATTTAATTGAAATTTTGTTGAGTTTTGTATATATGTTTTTAATGGTAATTGGGAGAAATGTTATCTGATCACTCCATAAATATCATTATCATTTGCTTTGTCATGCAGATAAGAATCATGGTGTGATTTTTTTAGAAATAATGTCAGTTGATGTTGTGGACTTAAATTGCTTCACAGAATCTTGTCACCGGGTCGCTCTTTCAAGAGTGGGAAGCTGCTCCCATGGATGCGGTCGAGCATTTTCATGATAAATCTGCTTTAAGAACAATGAAAGTGAACTTACAACATTAGATTATTTAAAAAATAATGGCGTCAAGATGTAGGGTGTGGCAGGGACATGGAAGAGTTTACATAACCTGTACATCCCACAATGTTTAGCATTCCAAAGTATCTGGATGAAGCCTTTTATCAAATGACGTAAGCCTCTTAAAGTCCCCTACACACACTTGTACTTCGCCTACTAACTGCAGACGCCAGGTGCAAATCGAAAGAGTCACTTCATTGCGGGGAATGGTGCTAGTGCCCTTTGGATTTAGGGAAGAGTCCACCCAATTAAGCAGGGTCCACTGATTTTATAAATGTACAGAATGGACCCTGTACCCTGTACTTCCTCAAAGGGGCTAAAATTGTATATATACATCAAATCTCTCTATTGAAATAGATTAGTTTTAGTAAAGCTTTTGTCTGGTTAATAGGATTGTGATGAAAATCTGTGTCTGGTTAATTTGAGTGAGTGAGGAAAAGTTATGAAGAAAGTTGAGGAATTTTTGTCTGGCCCATTTGGGTTCTTTTGGACTGTGTTATGATTTTTTGTATGGTCCATTTGGGTTCTTTTGGGGTTTTTTTGGACTGTGTTGTTTTGTTTAATTTAATATTACTGTTATTTAAATAAAAACAAAATTAATCTGTGTGATTTCAAATTTTGACTCTTGTACTTTATTGATATTTCTATTTGTACTTAAACTAACGAGTATTTAATGTTTCTCATCAATTAAATTAAAGTTAAAATAAAATTGTACTTTATTGATATTTCTATTTGTACTTAAACTAACGAGTATTTAATGTCTCTCATCAATTAAATTAAAGTTAAAATAAAATTGTGTTAACCATACAAAATTCTACATTTAAAAGAGAACTATATATTTCATAACCTTGCTTAAATTTCATTCATTAGAAACAAAGATTTTACATGTGAGAGATAAACAATTCTTTAATGTAACTATGGTATATGGACAAGCTGTAATCTATTTTGGAATTCAGCAAAATACTATATGTTTTTTGAAGATTTGAATAGTCATAAATAAAGCCAAAACTACAGAGGCAGATCTCTAACCTGAAAAAGAATTCTTATGATGGTGGAACTTATATTGACTTTTTTTTATCAAATGGAATGATAGCCAAACGAAAAGAGATGGGTTTAAGGATTTTTAATAGTCAAAACAGGTCTGGTGATTCCTGATACTCAGTCAATACTGTCTGGTAGAGTAAAGCACTTACCAGTGATACGTTTAAGCAATATTGCTAGACTCAGAAATAAGATAAGATTCACAAGCTAAATTATCAGCTAATTACGTCAAAAGGCGTACACTTATTGACAATAGCTAAATTATCAGCTAATTTCGTTTCGTTTCTGTGTTGACCGCGTTTCGTTTAGTTTCGTTTCTGTGTTGACCGCGTTTCGTTTCATTTCTGCTGGCTGACGTTTGGTGGCCGCGTTTCTGTGCTGGCATCACCAGCGGTCACCAGCCTTTCGGCGTTAATCAGCCACGTAATTGTGGCTGTGCTAGTTTAGCTTTTGCATATAAAGAAGAAATGGTAGTACAAATTGTAAGAATTGGTGTAGATAAAGGAGTGGGTTAACTGGAGAGTAATATTTTCTACGAGTTATTTTTCTTGGAGGTTTTTCGGCGCGGTTTTAAATTTCTGGTCAATCCAAAACTTTGATGGATTTTCTGAGCATTGGGTTGATTTAATAGGTTGATTTAAAATAACACAAAATTTCTGGGACAAGGGTCTGAAATGCATGGAACTTTGGTCCATGCAAAACTCAGACTACCTCTGAAAATATAAATTGAATTCAGACCCATTTTTCTACCTGAAAAACAGGTCTGTTTAGCTTACTCCGTAGATAAAGGTTCTGATAGTTTCACAGGCCTATCTGTGTGGCCCGTTTGTCAGTTACTTTAATTCAAAACTGTGTCATGAAATTAAAAATTGTTTTAGTTCAATGATGAGGAGAGGGAAATCCAAACGTCACATGGAATCACAGTCAAGCCTGTAGAGTTAGGTGTAACAGTGCTCGTTGATCTGACAGAGATATCAGAAACAACTGTATGTAGTCCTTGAATGAACGGGCCATTGAAGTTTAAAAGTACATACTTAATGTATTGTCTTTATCTAGTGCAAGAAGATCGAGCAGACGTAATGAAAACATGAAAGACGTACCTGTTACACGGTCATATCATTGGTTCACCAAAAGACGTTCAGAGATAGTGTATTCAAAATTTGAAATGCCGTATAACCAGTAGCTGTAATGGATGGCAAAGGACTTTTGTCAGGACTGATAACTTGGACATGATTTTGGTAAAAACATTTGGATTACTGTAGCTCCATCGTTATCCAAAAACTTTGATTACTCATGTCACCAATTTCCCAGACAAACAAATTTGCTAATTTGCTACATTATCATTAAACTGATTCAACTTTATAATATTAAAATTTTTATCCAAACTATAAATATTTAATTTATTGATTCCAAACACTCATTCCCTTCGTATTCTTGCCTTTAGGGAAGGAATTTTAAAACGGAAACCAGGTAAATTTGAAGGTTGGACAATTCAATAGTTTTTTGAATTTTTAATTATAATTGATGGACAAATCACCCATGACAAGCGATTTACTCTTCAAATTCATCAAGTGCTTGAATGTATTAAGGTTAAAGTACATTTTTTCCTTCTCTTAAAAATTTTAATTCTGTATTCGGGGTGGTTAATAAAAAAAATTTTAAAAAAATTCGTTCTCTTTTTATTCTTGTTTTTTAGGAAAGGAATTTCAAAACTGAACCCAAATAAATTTGAAAGTTTAAACCATTTAATAGTTATTTGAATTTTTAATATATTTGATCAACAAATTATCCCTGATAAGCAATGAATTTTTAATCATATTTGATTGACAAATTATTCCTTACAAGCAATTTACTCTTCAAATTCCATCCTTGCTTCATCTATATTAAGATAAAGTACATTTTCCCATACTGTGGTGAAAATTTTAATTATGTATTCATGCATTTATATTACGATCCAAGTGAATTTTTAATCATATTTGATTGACAAATTATCCCTTACAAGTAATTTACTCTTCAAATTCCAAATTCCATCCTTGCTTCATCTATTTTTTTTTTTTGTTTGTTAT
>CBVK0103389239.1:0-12016 GCA_900067695.1 Picea abies | reverse complement strand
AGGAAAGAGAATCAATGATTTCGCTATTACATCGTCAACATTTTGACACCTCTTACATATGCTGTGCGCAGAGAGAAAACAAGAATTTTATGGCTGTGGCATTACCACTTAGAATATCTATCAAACAATTGCTTCGTATTTTACAGAAAGAAATTTCAAAAAAAAAATCAGAGTAATGCAATTGATTCGGAGGATACAATCTATCAAAAGGACAAGAATTCTACCAAAATAAATGCATATATTTGGAGTGTGAAACCCCGCCTCCGAATGATCCCCTTTGGGGTAAATTCTAGATAAACAGTTTTGATAACGAGAGACTATCCATACAGACATCAACAAAGTCCAGTAATGATGGCTATTATAACTGTTTAAAGATTTCTGAATACCTTTAAATTACAGAAGTAATGTACAGAATGCCAAGGATAAGCTTTTTCCAAATAGAAAATAATGTCCCTACATTACTAAGCTTAACATATATAAGAGTTTCCCAAAAAAGTAAACTTAGAGTTGTTTCTCCATTTCTAGTACTTGAGTTATCAATCCTTTCCTACATCAAATTCGACTATATATATATATATATAGCCCTAAATGGATCTTTAACAAAAAAAAAATGGGATTTAACCCCTTAGATATCTGGCACAGGAAATCAGTGCATAAGTGATGTTACTTCTAACAACAGAAAGCTACGAACAGAATCCTGACCTCCATGCTTGAGTTAAGAAGTGAGTTGAGAGCCACATTTTTTTTGGAACCCGAGTACCTTTTTCACGTTGAGAAGAGGCTGATACCTGCGCTGAGAAGTGGGCATCCCTGCATTCGGCCATCACAGGAAAACTTTAGTAAAGGACATAATAGAACTTTAAAATTATAAATCGAAAGTATAGTTTGATAACCATAGCTATGTCGGACTACTTAACTTAAGGGACGAAAATGTCGCAGCCTCTAGTTGTCGTGCCTAGTTTTGTAATCGACCCTGGCCGAGGGGAGAAAGGTGTCTAGAACATCTGGTGGGTACCATCACAACAAGTAGAGTCCCACCATTAATACAAAGATACCCATTTTTGTCATAGAATTAAACAAATACTTTGAAAGAGGAAATAACATTGCGAATCAAGAAGTTCAATCTTTTATAAAAAAAAAACCCTGTACAAACAAAAATGAAGAACGTAAGGAATGACATCATACATATAGACAATAGATGTTCTTGGGAAAGTACCCCAACTCAGTAAGAGATAAATTACCGGTAAACCACCACTATACTACAAATAAATTGCATCAACCATAGAGAAGAACATACATGGTTGACCTTTTATTCTCCTAGATCCTCTACACGACGTAAGAATAAACCCTTTCTGTGCTACACAGAAGTGACTCCCAAAATAGTTACTAGTCACAGGGTAAAACAAAAGAACCAAAAGAATCGCACGGGACACAAACAAAGGACGCAAAATAAGACTTTAGGATCATGGTGGTATAGAGCAATGACTCTCGGTAACAGGCTCTTCTACATTCGATATTATAATGAAGGGAGAAAACACGTAGACTCTGAACCTAATACATGAAGTAAAGATTTTCAGAACCACACCATGAACCCTCTGGTTTCGAACTTAAGATACGACAGTTCCATTAGAATCTTACCGGTAGTCGAATGTGGTCGCTAACTTCACCAATGATGTCCGCAGAGGTAGTAGCACTTCTTGTGGAACAATGCATAATATAGAACCCTCCCCTTCGGAGTCACAAGGGAAGAAATGAGACTGCCAAAACCTAAGAGGGACGAGTACCACCCTTGACATCACGGGAGGTACAAGCCATGTGCTAGGGAAAATTTGGTGCATAGGATTGGGAAGAACAGGAGGACGAGGTGTCGGGACTGAGGATAGTAAGACCTAATTAATTCCAGGATAGAGCCTTAACTCCTCCTAATAGGTACACCTGCCTCCCTTAAATGTTGAAGATACGAAGCTAAACAACAATAAAACCATGACTGTCCAGTGAAACTAATCGGTCGCTATACTTTTGTATTTGAAGTGTTCCTTCCATTACACCAATAGGGCAAGGAGGGGTATTTAATTTAGTTACACAGTGATCGATGCAAGACTGGTCGGGGTTCAATTCGTGATGGTGGGGACAAGTTGTATCATGACTAAAACGAAACCATTAGAGAAAATGCATTGATAACCCCTCATAAATCACCATTAATAGCATTAGCCCATTCCTGGTACTTATTACCTTAGGATTGGGTTTTTAATGTCGACACAGCTATATAGGAGTACAAATCATTAATCTCAGGGTTATAAAATTGTGTGCAAAGTCCAAATAGCCCGACTCTCTTAATTAGGGAAACGAAAATTCAAATCCTAGTGTATGGGTGGATACATGTAAGTATTAATATCTATTTAGTAAGATATAGGAGTTAGGAAAAATGCTTGTATCTGATGGAACCTCTCTTATGTGTTAAGTTAGTATGACAAAGGGTCACTCCAAGCCAAAAGGAAATGTAAGTACCCATCATACGAGATGATAAAATTTGAATAATTAGTGAATAATGTACCAAGGAAAACTTTTTTTTTATGATAAATTGAGGAACATTACAACTGAAGTCCTGAATCCTAGAGTAAATATAGACTGTTCATTATCAGGGACACATGGACCATGGATTTATGCCCTTCGTCAATTCAACATTCGACAGTTCAGAGGTTTGACAATGATTAGCAGTGGGAACACCTGAAGCCCAAAGTTCTGGAGGAGATCTTAGTCGTTGGCTTTTGGAGGAGTGTGAGCCATAGATCATTGCTTCAACGTTTGACAGTTCGAAGGTGTTTCACATTGGAGTCGCAGGAATACCTAGAGTCCCAGAGTCCTGGATTTCTTTCTGGTCATAGATCGTGACAAGAGCCATGGACCATTGATCCTTGGACTCTCCGAGAGTTCACCACTTCAACGTTCATGAGGATTGGCATGTTGTGTGATTAAAACCTCCAAATCTCGAAGCTCCGGAGCTAGAGAGAACTAGAGTAGTTGGTCAATTCGGTGTTTGGGTGATTTGTGGTGTTGTGTTGGTAGATCCTCTGAAGCTCGAAGCTTTGGAGCGTTGAAGTGCCAGTCCGGGAATTCGCCATTTCGGTGTTCGGGGGACTTAGCGTGTTGTGTGGTCAAAATTTTTGAAGCTCGAAGTAGAGGAGCACCAGAGTAATGAAGCATCGAAGTGCTAGTTCAGGAATTTTCCAGTTCGATGTTTGGGGGTGTTGGGTATGTGTTATATTCTTTGCATGTGTGTGTGTGAGCGTGTCAGATTCGACAACTGCGTCTGATGATCCCTCTAGTAGTGATTCTTGTGTCGTGTGCACTGGGAGGTTCCTAGGGGGTCCTAGGGGGGCCAGGTATGCCGCCCCCTGGTTATGCGTAGTGTTCAACACCGGGCAGTAGCCCAGGGTAGCGCCCCGAAATTTTTTTTTGGGCGGTTTTTGCTATTTCTAGTGGATTTTTCTATTTTTAGCGGTTTTCTAAATTAATCCTGGATTAAGGGATTAGGGTTTTGGTATCTACGGAATACCTAAAAAAATTGTATATATTGTATGGTGAATGGTGAAATTCAATATAGGAATATAAGAAAGGTTTTCCCGTGTTGAGGGTTTCCGGTATAAATCTCTGTGTACTATGTGAATGAGCCATTGATTAATTTATGTTTTGCTTAAGAATCTATATGCATTGATTTACCATATAGGTTTAAAACTTATAGGGGGAAGTGTTTTGTAGTGTTAGAAAATCTTCCGAATTTTCGAAGCATCGGAGCCTCGAAGCTCCAGATAAGCACCATTTTGGTAACCTCCTTTCAACTAAGTGCTTGGTCATAGCCCATGGTCATATGAGATTTTGGACGAAGTAAAGGGGCTAGTGCCCAAAAATGGATTTTTAAGATAGAGAAGGGGCTTAGAGAAGGAGCTCGCGGGTTTCTGATTTGTACAGACCTGCATTTGAAGGAAATCAAAGGGCCATGTGAAACTTAGGAGAGGATCCAACACGGGTCCAAGAGATAATTCGACTACCGAAGAAGATCATCTGTACAAGGATTGCCCTCACAGAAAAGACAATTTTCCAAATAACCATAACTTTATGCTCAAGACTCAGAATTGAGCAAGAAGGAAGTCATTGGAAAGGTATTAGACCAAGGAGTCCATGTAATCACCCAGAATTGTGAGATGAGAAAAAATAGTTATAAAGAACAATTCTGGTAACCATGAAGGGGAAAAAATGTACATATGTTACCAGAATAATGTATTGTGGGTTTAGCTAACCATTGTTGTTGTATTCTTTCTTTCACCATAATTTTTAGAATCGTTACCTTACATAATAAATGTGTTGTAAGAAAATATTAGGGGTTTTTATAAAACAAAGAAAATTTTCTTAACAAAGTAGTATCTTCAAGTATGAGTCCAAGGTGCAACCATGAAGGCTTTGAAATCCATTACAAGATATCCACTCCTACAAATCCGAACTCTTAGTGGAATCCAGGTGTAAAGAATATCATTTAAATAGAGGAAGTAGTGAAATATTATTTAGTCTAACAAAGGCCAATGTTAAGATAAAGAGGTACATGGTGGGAAGACCTATTCTATGCAAATTGATATATCAAGATGCTAGTATTCTGATATAGAAAGACATAGTGTATACATGGAGAAAATAACAACATCTCCAAAAGATCGGTCGTACAGTTTTAGAGATAACCTTTCCATGATTTTTATCGGAGTAGAGAAGTGGAAGCATGGTTGTATGAAAAAACTTCAGGGGTGAAGAAATAAAAGTGTGAACATACTAAATAAGTGCCAATAGATGCATAAACAATGCATTATGTATAGATTGGATCTAGAGGAATGCAATCAAGTTCTAAGGAATGGTTTTCCCATACAGGGAAGAAAGATTCTATGATGGATTCATGTCCTTGAACATCTTAGGATAATGGAAACAAGGTTTATAAAGGGAAAACAATAAGGAACCATGAAGAAGAAAATGATTATATGCTTGGTACATAATGCAAAATAAATAAAATCTAAGGAGAATCTATATCAAGTGGAATAGATCCATAAGTGACATTCCACAGGTGGAAAGTATCACTTGAATCTATGATGGAAAGTAAGAGCAATGATAACTCATTCCATTTAAATCTATGCAGCTGGAAAAGAAGAATTGTGTAACATAACAACATGCTAAAAATGATTATGCAAGTTAGGTCGAAATAAGATGGGCCTGGACAGAAGAAAGTAATGGTTCATTAAGAAAATTCAAGTGCTGATATGTTCAGTCAAGGAAAGGATAAATCATTGTTTTTCAATAAATAAATTGGTATTAAATATCCAAGGTTAATTAGAGAGCATGACTGGAAATGTAATTTGGTCATGTAGGAGTTGGATCAGAGGGATCCAAGTAATAGTGGAATGCTGAAAATTAATATCAGCATAGTATATAGTTACAAGTGTGCAAAGTAGATAAGAAAGGTTGGGATGGAAAAGTACTCAATATAGAGAACAATCAGACACAATGTTTTCTTTTGTAAGAACACAAGAAGATTCAGGAATCCAGGAAGAATTGAAGACTTCTGGGAACATCAAAGAAAAGTGATACAGGGAGAAAGAGGTTGCTGCAATTACTGTAGAAACAATTATGTTATGGCTTGTTGGAAAACCATACATAGTATAGGAAATTGACATGCAAATGCATTTAGGAGCATGTTAATGATGCATTATTAGTGCATACAAATATGAATTGATGAATGCCAATTTGCTAATATACATGTATACAATAATAAGACTAGGATTAGTCTATTGTTGAATATATATTAATATGAAAGATGCCAATGGTAGTTGTTGTACCAAGAAAGAGAGAATTCTTGCATGTTTGTAGGTGCTTCTACTGATGTTGTTGCATCTGGCAGGAAACAACAAAAAGCTGAAGTGTTGATTATAAGACTAATAAAATAGGCATGGGAGCTTCTACTATCATTAGCTAATCAGGTAGCATCAAATTTATTTAATGGCAGCTATGCAGATATGTATTTTATAAAATTATGTTGCATAATTGTTGAAGGGAATTTAGGTAAGAATTCCCTTAGCGAGAGTTATTTTATAAAATCACATTATTTTATTATTTGAATGCATTAATGGGAATAAGATACCACTAGATGTGGTAAAGACTGGAGGACTGTAATAATTATCAAAGCTTCTTAGATTTTGAATGCATATAATGTGATAGTAGCATGTCATGTTAATTTGGTTATGAGGTAATACCAAAGCAATAAAGGGTATGTCACTCTTATAGGAATCAATGCCAGGAAATCTAGTTATGTATGAGATAATGACATGGTTGGTTTTGGAAAGGCTATGTACCACAAAAATATCCAATGGACTTCCTACATCTAAATAATGTTTGGACTAGAACCTTTTTGCTAACACTAATGGACACCACATAATTATATTCTTGGTGTAGTGTTCAGGTCGAAAAGGAAGGAATCCAAATAATTGAGATGACAATAGGAAGTGCATGGAGAATGTGTCAAGGCATTGGCTAGATTTCCAATTTAACAACGACGAGATACATGAATTAGATATAGAGAATTATGAAAATCAATGGAAATATGCAATGAATAGATATGGATTGACAATTTCACTTGTTGGTGCTATTATATGTTAATATATATATCACCAAACATAAATTATATACCGAGATTCGTAATCAATAGAGTTGTTACACTATATGTGTCGACAATAGGTGGTTTACTATATCTAATGAGTGTAGCAAGAATTAGGAACACTTCAAAACACACTCTTTTTTATAACTTAATCTATGTTTTTCACACTTTGCAAAAAATTAAAGAACAAAATTCAAAGAAAATAATCTAACTAACATGCACTCCAAAGCCTCTCTTACAGGAAACAAGATTGTCCATTTACTATCTTATGAAGGTGAAAGATGGATTCTGATCTTACTCATGTAATCACTCACTTCAATATCAACTTACAAGTTGTCTAGTTCCGCACACTCTTCAAATCAGAAAGGAAATTCAATGCAACCTGACAATTTTGAAAAGTTACTTTATCTATACACAGGAAACAAAGGTTTTAATGAGATGTTCCATATGTTGGCTCATGTAATGCGAAGGATGGACTCTCAAACTATTCTTGTACTGCCACACTTTGCAAGATAAAAGTGGAGATTAAAAGAACACAATTTAGAAATAAATGATCACACACATAAATCATAAAAGTTCACACACATAAATTATAAATGATTATAAAGATACCACTAGATTATTGTTCGCAACTTTTTATGAATCCACACTTAGATTATATTGTAACTCACAACTTACTTACATAAAAAATTTCTACTCACAACTGCTATGTACAGAATCATGCCACACACACACTTACATAAATTAGATCCACATTACAATTATAGTAAGCTTTCCAAGTTAGAATGGTGGGCCCTTGACGTGCCAATAGGGAAGCTTAGAGAAAACTCACAGAACAATAAACTCTACATAAGACATGGAATTGATGAATTCAATTTCATATTAATTCTTCAGCAAGTAAGTTTACAAAAGGAGTATGTTCAGAAATCCAATCGGTAGCATAAAAATTCCTCCTTTTTCTTCCTCATACCTATGAGGTCTTATTTGTACATAAAATACATGGAGGAATGGATGAAACCAAATCCCTAAACTCTCAAAACAATTTTTACATTTTTAGGACAAATCTTCAAAAATCTGGGTTTTAGTGCAATTTGGGCAGATTCGAGTTGAAGATCCACCCATAAATCTTAAAACGTTTTTAATTTTGAAACATTACTCGCTATATACTCAATTTTCCATATTCTGGACAAAACCCATATCGTATAATTTCTAGATCAGATACCATCTGCATGAAAATCGAGGCGCAAGTTGGCAGTTTGAGATTTTCACTAATTTTTACAGAATCATTCCCCCTGTGTTGGAGGTTCACACGTGCGATTTGGGTAAATTATGACTCCCATAATTGCATGTCGACATCTCTCTGGACAAAACCCATGTACCCAATTTTCCTCTAGAATCATTCCAAAATTTTGAACTATATCTAGTACCGGATGCCTGTAGGATGCGGGTACCAGATGAGCACAGGTGAAAAATAAACACTAGTACTGAATGAACATAGGTATCGAATGAGCATAGGTTCTGGATGACTATAGAACCTTCTGGTACTGGATGAATTGGAGCGTGAGTACCAGATGAGCGCAGGTACCAGATGACTGTAGAACCTTCTGGTACCAGATGACCTTGAGTGTCGTCTTAGAACCTTGTCTTAATATGATTTCCACAAAAAGGATATTATATGGAATAAATCACATAGAAAACTATTCTAACTATCAATAAACCATGAAAATCATAGGTTAAATGTTTATTACCACATGTACACCAAGAGATAGCCAAATGAGTGCATCATTAAGTAAAATGAATGGATTACTCATAGTTTTAGGCAACATATAAAATGTAGGTCGCAAAAGTAAGGTGTCCGTGGATGTAGAAAAGGAGACCCAAAATTTCCCCCATGCCTTATCCAGTGCACATCCTCATCCAACAATGATCTTCAAAATTTCAAAATCCCAACTGAACGGTCTCACCATCATAATTCTATGCAAAGTCCTTTGGACATTTCATCATGGTGCCCTCAAAATTGTTCTAGAAAGGGGTACCCATCCATCCATTTCAAAATTTTCTTTGCATGTCATATATTCCTCCATATCTTGAAACACCATAAACACAGGTTCATGGCAAACAACCCCCATGCATGTCTTGAAAAAAATTCTCAATTTTAACGTAGTGAACCAGACTTTATACAAGAGGAGGGTTTGGTACCAGAACATAGTAACATACCTAAGAAGAGTAACGATCCCAAGTAGTAAAGGTGGTATAATGACAAAGGTTTTTTAATGATATAACGGTTATAATCACGCTTATCTAAATGGCGACACCATTCAGAGGAGCGTCTTTTGTAATAATGTTCAATTATGGTTATAATGTCATCAGGGTAGTATGAAATGACATGCTTGGATATGTGGAGTCATGAGTAATAGATTAGTTCCATTATTGATTTGAATTTAAGTCTTATCCAATCTGTTGTGGATCATAATTAGGAGAAAGGGTTGGATGTGACCCTAATATGATAATAAGATAGTGGCTAAGAGTTTTCATAATGAATTTGAGTAATAGGTCCCTTACCTAGATTACCTTTAAAATAAAAGTGATATAAGCATAGTTTAGATCCCTTTTGAAGAGAGGATCACATAAAAGAATACATCCCAAGATGATTAAATTGTCTCTTATCCAAGTTTATAGAGAAGAATCTCTTCTTGTTTAGGTAGGGTGAATTACATATATTGAGGGTCCCCCTTTCATGCAAGCCTATTTATTTTAAAGATACAACCCTAAAGTGGATACTTTAAGTTTCTTAAGAACATCATCTGAGAGATATAAAGGTCATCTCCTAGCCTTGATTTGATAATGATTTCTTCAGAATGATGCCCAAGGGTTTCTTTTATTTTTAGGTGTGCCAATTTATGTTTTTCAACTCCCTTTACCCGTCATAGCCCCGCTTCCAGCAGGCCTGTTCAGTACTGCTTAGTACCATACAAGCATGGCCCCTCTACCAAAAGGCTTGTTCAGTACCTCGACGAATTTACTTGTACTTCCTGATACTTCCTTTTTATTAAATTACTCAAAAGATTTAAAATGATGTATATTGTTCATTGAAAACTTTAGAGTATAAGGAAGGTAGGTGGTATGAGAGTGTTTTAGAGTTATTAGGCACATAATTTATTTCTTCCAATTATCCCAAGGGTGACATCATCCACATTAGCCTTAAATATTAACTATTCAATGTATAATGGAACATCTCGGATAATGACTAAGAGGTACCTCTAGTTAATCCTATTAGGGTTCTCATGAAAGTTCATTGAGGTTTTGCAAGGGCGGTCCACCACATGAGGTTTTCATCAATACCTCCCAAGAGAAACTTGTAAAGATAAAATTGGATAAGAACTTGTTTAATCAAGTAGGTTAGTATTAGACATAATGGTGTCGCCACTTTTCAATGGATATTTCAATTATTAATCACTTTTTCAGAATGATTAGGTAATTAGACATGTGCACCCATTATCATATGGAGATAAATGTGAAAATATATCCTTAAAGGATAGCAATGATGATTCATTTAGGGTGAGTGTAACAATATAGGAGGAAGATGTATATGAGAGTAAATAATAGTTCAAAACAAGACTTAAATGATTCCTGATAGAAAGAACATGAAAAGATTATCCCATACCTCCAATTACCTAAAGTGAAAACAATGTTAAGTACAAGACAAAGATCATATCACTTTGGCATCAGTACCAGATTGGTACCGGAGCAGGTTTCTGCACTACCGGAACATACAATATTTGAACAAGATTCTGCACGACAAGAACATTACAATACCAGAACAAGATTATGCAGTATCATAACAGGATTCTGCAGTACCAGAACAAGATTGTGCAGTACCAAAACATTATTTTATAGTACCGGAACATGACAATATCATAATAGGATTCTGCAGTACCAGAACATAATGGTACCAAAAATTTATGATATTAAAAATGGAACTTGTAGGCCTCACATTGTGGCTGGAACACTATGAGTTTCAAGCTGTAGAAGATGTTGTCAATCACTGATTGTATATCATAATTTATAAATTGGCTAATGATGTCAAGAGAAGATATTTGCAAATTATGTTAATCTTGCTGAATTATCACACTTGGAAACTAAAAACAACATGATGGCAAAATAAGTTTTAAATTGCATTGGAAATGATAAATAAATGGAACCAGGGTTGATAGTCGGGTGCAAAATTATGTAGTGAAGGAATAATTCTTATCTAGACAATCTTCTGATGGTGAAAATAGAGAGTTTGTATTTTGGACCCAAAACATACCACCGATCATGTTGACAAGGATGCCTTCTCCGCTTTTGAAAATACCCTTCGAATATTATGTACACATGCAAAGAATATTTATTGAAGAGATTACCTTCTCATAATATTCCAAACAAAATTGTCTTAACTTCTAAAAAAAAAAAAATCTACGAGAGGAACAAATATCTTAAATTGACTGCTTTGTCAACTATTGACATTCCCATTTATGAAAAATACAAAAAATATGTTACATTGTACTTATATGAAACATTTATTTATTTATTTACTATCCTACTCTAATTGAGAAAGAGTGAGTCTTTCTTCAAGTATAAGAAAATTCCAGCCATGTGTGAAACAAATTTATAATAAGACTCATATCCAAATATGGAAAATATACATCAATGACTGCCCATATATCAGAGGCCAACTTATCTTCTGGAGATGATGCCAAGAATATGGAAGGGTGTTGCGGCCTGATTTCAACTTGGAACCAATATTCGATGTAATCTTTGCTCTCTTGTCTCTCTCTGAATGTCAGATCATGAAATTCCTCTAAAATATGGTCATCGCACCCCAAAATACACGAAGGATCTGGAGACAAACATGCCAAAAATTCTTCAATTTTTGGCTCAAATGGTTGCTCCTTAGATATGGTCCATGACTCTTGGATCTCCTCTAGATGTTGTTCACAAACCTCTAGATCTTCTACTTGATGTGGCTCATAAGTCTCTTGTTCTTTTGTTCCTTCTTGAGAGATAGATAAGTCTCCAACTACAACCCAAACTTGGTCTACCTCATATGTAGATAGGCCTTTGATTGCAATGAGGATTTGGTCCAATAGAGATGTAGGTAGGTCTCCATTTGCTATCAATGTTTGGGAAATTCCTTGAAGTACCATTTATTTATTTTCTCAACAAACTCTTAATCATGCTTATTTTTTTGGTTGGTAGATCTTGTCTCACAACATATATTAGTACTCAGGGGTTCTTACAACACCCCAAAAATGATTTATCATCAAAGATCTGAATTTTAAAACTAAGAAA
>CBVK0103389233.1:0-15300 GCA_900067695.1 Picea abies | reverse complement strand
AAACCCTAAACCCTTTGTTTTCCTGTTTTGCCTCTTGCATCACTCAAATTGTTGGTTTAGTTTTCTTCCTATAATATCAATGGATACTCCACAATAGAAGAAGGCTCACGAGGGTGGGGGAATAGTGAGAACTAAACCATATGACATGCAACTATTTTCTATTGAACCTCTGATCAGGGACGTATTCCAAAGAGTGGGATGTTTCAATTTTTGCCAGACAATGCAGAGGGGGCACCCTGAGGTATCTAGAGAATTTCCCTTGAATTTTGATGGAACCAAAACTAAGGTGGGGACTCTTGAACTTGAGGTATCTGAAGAAACCATACCAACAGCTACTAAGATACCAAATACTGATGAAATATGGTTTAAGGCCATGAATCTAAACGTATCCTTCTCTAAAGAATTCCTTAAACCAGAATGTTAGGGAGATAACCTATCAAAGGGAGTGCCTAGGAGCCACATGGTTGAAGGATATTATAAGATGCTAAGGGTGATCCAAAGATATTTCATCTGTGAGGGAAGATTCAATATCATTTATCATCACCACATTTTACTTTTTCTGCACTTCACAGGCAAATACCTCATGAACCTCCATTTCTATTTGTTTAGAAGCATTGGAAAAATGGTTGACAGAGTCTAAGCTAAGTCCAAGCTAAGTCCAAGGCTGTTGACACAAGTGTTTTTCACCCAGGTTTGATTAATATTCTTTTGATGGAGGATTTAAAGAAGAAAAACATTGACTAGGAGCAGTTCATTACCTCAACACACTTTCAATTGAATGTTGCTCCTACTCCACAATCCAAAGTGAAGATCCCTCTTCGGGATGATAACATTGTACATACAGAGACAAGTAAGAAGAGGAAGATAAAAGACATTTCTAAAAATGATGAGGCTCCTAATGAACAAAAAGGAGAAGGAGGATTTTATCACTCTCCACAATGGGAAGTTTCACCCCAACCAGCTCCAGAATTAGCAGAAGTTCCATCAGCCAGAGCCACAAGCACAAAGGGAATGAGGTTAATTTTCCCATTACTATATGTTGCAGTTGAAACTAAAGTTAGGAGGCCTTTCACAAGGTCATCGGAAAAGAAATAAAGTATTGAAAAAGAGAACGTAGTGGAATCTCCCATCAAGAGAAAAGGTAAAGTTGTGGCTTTTGAAAAACACATTGAGGTGATAGACATAACCACCCCTCCAGAGAACACTACTTCTAAAAGTCTGATCAAACAGCTTAGAGAAGCCAGAGATGAAATTGCTAAATTTAAAAGGGAAGAGTTAGTTGGAAAGAAGAAGTTAAGAGACCTCATGGATATGTATCGCGAGAATCTTGTACAGGCCAAGTTCATTTCTAAGAGATCTACACCTCTTCACAGGCAACTTAAACACCTATACAAACAAAATTTAGACTACCAAGGTCAGATCAGGGGGTTAAAGATGGAGTTGCAGCCTTTCAAGGAAGAGTTATCGAAAATAAATTTGAATGTGTTGGCCCAATCTGCCACCAAAAGGAGTACCAGACTGAGGAAGTGAAGTGAAATGTCTTAAAGAATCTCAATTTTGGAAGTGCTTCTCCTTGCATTTTTGAATATTTTGGGGAAGTATAATGCCTATGACTGATTTTTTCACTCATACACCACATTATGAGGTTTCTATAGGCATACCTAACTCTGGAGGAAGTTTTTGGGTGTTTTGGAGCTTAAACTAGACTAATTGGGCAGCTATAGGACAGTTTGTAGCGCCCGGCGCTGTGAACTGGCTTCCACATGAAAGCATTGTGAACTTCACTGCGAACTAACTGATATAGTCAACGCTACATGATATGTTGTGAACTCCTATTTTGACGCTTTCAAGAGGATCAATGATCACCAGATGGATAGGGGAGCATGGTACAATTGTTTGGAGGTCAATTTAAAGTTGGAGGATACCTGGAAAGAGAATTAATGCGTTCAAAGGACACCTCATTATGCAATATTAAGGTGTTAGGATAGTTGCCAACATTAGCCTTTTTGATCTCACTTGAATATTTTGGGGAAGTATAATGCCTATGACTGATTTTTTCACTCATACACCACATTATGAGGTTTCTATAGGCATACCTAACTCTGGAGGAAGTTTTTGGGTGTTTTGGAGCTTAAACTAGACTAATTGGGCAGCTATAGGACAGTTTGTAGCGCCCGGCGCTGTGAACTGGCTTCCACATGAAAGCATTGTGAACTTCACTGCGAACTAACTGATATAGTCAACGCTACATGATATGTTGTGAACTCCTATTTTGACGCTTTCAAGAGGATCAATGATCACCAGATGGATAGGGGAGCATGGTACAATTGTTTGGAGGTCAATTTAAAGTTGGAGGATACCTGGAAAGAGAATTAATGCGTTCAAAGGACACCTCATTATGCAATATTAAGGTGTTAGGATAGTTGCCAACATTAGCCTTTTTATATTAGTTTGTTATTTCTAGTTTGTATAGGTGTAATTACATCATTTTAATATGGAAGAATCTTATGTTAGAGGATAAAACTTGCATTATATGCTATCAGTCCCTATCTAGGATATAAAAGAGGCCTTATAAGACCTTTCGTAGGTTCAAATGGTTGATGTAAAAGACGTTTTTGGTGATTTTAATGTAACAAAGCCTACTCTGGTTTGATGTATCATACTTGATGAAATTTTGTTTAATGGAAGTCATTTTTCTCTCTTTCCATCTTATCTCTCTCTCACTCTGAAATTTTACTTTCATTGAATGATTTATATGATATTTTGTAGTTGTATTACAATGAATGTTTTATTGTGATGTTGTTATAACTTTCTCAGAGTTTTTTTCTTGGATTTAAGAAGCTCTTGTATCTGAATCTTTTCTCTCCTTTGGCTACAAGTAAATCCTGATGCTAGTGGTAGACTCACTTCATTTTTCTTACTAAGTCTTCCTTCTATCCACACTAATCCTCAAAACCTTGATCTAAGTTAAACACAACCTCTTTTGTTGATGCATTTCATCTAGAATTTCCTATGTTTTGACATTGTTGAACTGATTTTTATCCATTTGACACCACATTTTAAAACTTATCTCATAAATATATTGATGGGTATTGAGCTTGCACTTTAGCAATCAAAGTGTAACTTTCAGTGCTAACATTATCAGTGTTGTTTTCGGGGAACATATTGAAAACATTTCCCTGGGATTGAATGACAAAGAAATATTGACTCTGAGGGTGCATAGTAATCAGTACATTGAATACTGCAGTTTTCACTCGGCGACTCCACTGTTTCAGTTGTGGCTCCTAATGGCAGACACACGAGGTCTACCCCACATCTACCTCTGGATACACCTGAAGCTGACCTAGAGAAGATCATCAAGAAAGGAAAATATTCTCAAGAAATATTTTCAGCTGATGTTCCAGGTACTACTAGTTATTTTCTTGATTCCACTTTTAAAACACCAGTAGATATATCTAGTGCCCCTATTTTACCCTCTGTTGAAATTTCTAGAAATTTAAATTTTGAATATTTCCCTATGGAATATTCTTTTTTTCTCCCAAATTGAAAAAAAGAAATTTTTGAAGTTTTTGCCTCACATTATGTTGTAAGTTGGTTTAGACTTGATATCTTAGAGTATTTTCCTACCCTAGGTTCTCCTTCTCCTCCCTCTCTTAAAATTGTTGTGACCAAAGAAGAAGCAACCTCATTTCCCTTGGAATTTCCACCATCCTCTTCCAAGACTTATCCTCTCCTTGTTAAAAATGAAACTTCTCCATCCCATATTCCTCCCTCTCCCAAGATACACATCATCAAGACTACAATTGTACCAATCAAGACCCAGTCTCCTCCTTATTCTCCTAGAATTTATAATCCTCCTCTTCATAATCCAATGGCAGGTGATAACCTTCCTAGAAATAGAATGGATTCCATAGTGACTGCTAGGTATGCCCCTCTTGTGTTGTATTAGCCTATGAGTGCACTCCCAGTTGGAGACTATCTTAAGTACATGCCCACGTTTACAAGGGAAGAGGACATAACTACAGAAGAACACCTTATAGCCTTTTATATCTATGCTCACAGTATTCATATCGAAAATGAGGATGTTTGGATGAGATTTTTTGTACAAAGGCTTAATGGTGAGGCTAGGAAATGGTTTAGGGGTTTAACTCCTGGATATATTGTTGGAATTGAAGCTTTGGATGATGCATTTTTTAGGCATTGGGGAGATAAGAAAGATTTATTATATTATATTACAAAGTTTGGGTCACTCAAGAGAAAAGAAGGGAAATCTATTTCAGATTTTTCAAAGAGATTTAATAAAATGTACAAAAAATCCCCACAGAAATTAAGCCTACTGAAACTTCTGCCAAGATAACATATCCCAGTGCTTTTGACCCTGAGTTTTGCCTCTTTTTGAGAGAAAGGAGATCTACCTCACTAGCTCATATGCAAGATGCAACCTTGGAGGTAGAATCAAATATATTGGTAGTTGATAAGCTTAGGGGAAAATCTAAAAGAGATAGGAGAAAAAATAGATCTGAAGCATCAACCTCTGATTCTTTTGGTGTTAACCCTCAAGTATATGAACTAACAAAGTTGGTTAAATCACTTTCTATTGAAATGGAAAAAATGAAGCTTGAGGGAAAACAAAATTATATAAATACACAAGATACTAGTAATAGAGGAAATTTCAGGAGACAAAATAATGCCCCTCGGATCCTTCAAAGAGATCAAAGAAATAAGGATGACCAAAAAGTTAAGACCCCTCTTCAAAATAACATGGTTGATGATGAAGTAGGAGAGGATGAAGAAACATATCCAGAAATTCATTGTGTGGGTGATACCTCCACATCCCCTCATCTAACTCAGTCTGCATATGAGGAGTCTCTTATGGACAATTAGTTGAATGAATTGAGTAAAGGGGGAAAATCCAATGAAAACCAAAATAAATACAACTTAAGGTTAAAAAAGAAGGATGGGAAGCCTAGTACATCAGATCATCCCAACAAAACAGAAAATTATGCTAAGGCTTTGGTTTCTAGCAACAAAGAAAAACTTGAGGAACAAAACCCTCAAACAATGATTAAGGCTCTTGTTCCAGAAATTAAGGAGATTCTGAAATCTCCCTCTTCTTTTAGTTTTGAGAATGAAATTCAAAAGATAAAAATTCCAGTAACATTTTTATAAATGATTAAAAATGAAGAGTTCAAAAGGTATCTTTCCAAGATGCTGCAATCTGAATCTTCCTCCAATTCCATAGACTCAGTGAACCTACAAGATGAAAAAGCAACAATCATATTGGGATCTTTGGTAGAAGATATGGATGACTCTCCTCCGCCATTTTTCACATCATTGAATATTCATAGTAAAGTTTTTCACAACTGCTTGATGGACTGAGGTGCATCTCATAAACTTATTCCTAAAACTGTCATGGATGAGCTTGGTCTAGAAATTACTAAAACATATCATGACCTATACGCATTTGACTCTGGAAAAGTGAAATTCCTTGGAGTGATCAAAGACCTGGTTATTACCTTATTTCAATTTCCCATGAAGAGTGTGTTCACGGATATTATGGTGGTTGATGGCCCCCCCTAAGTTTTAGATTCTATTGTCAAGATCTTGGATCAAGAGACTAGGGGGAACTTTGCAAATGGACCTTTCATATGTCATTATTCCTGTATTTGGAGGAGAGCACAGAAGGATTTATAGGGAAGCACAACTATCTTACATCATCAGTGATGAAGCTAATCCTACAAACCACCCTATTTTTGTAGTTGACGCTGATCTAGGATCCAATATCTTACAACTCGTTGATGCTCCTCATTCACCTATTGAAATCAAAAAACAACCTATTAAAACTTGTGAGACACCTCCTAAAAATACCTCAGTTTGGAAGATGTTTTTTGATGGGACCTCTTCTAAAGAATGAGTTGGTGTTGAAGTGGTTTTTATCTCCCCAACTCAAGAAATCATATCCTTTCCTTATAAACTAGAATTTGAAACTACAAATAATGTAGCAGAGTATGAGGCCCTTGTCTTGGGTTTGAGGGCTGCTAAAGATATGAAGATTGAGGAGTTAGCATTGTTTGGGGATGCTGAACTAATTGTGCATCAGGTTAAAAATATGTATCAAGCAAAACACCCCAAGTTAAGGACTTACAGAAATGAAGTTTGGGATCTTATTGATAATTTTTTATTAGCTTTTAACATCTCTTTTGTTCCAAGAGAAGAAAATGCTATGGAAGATTCTTTGGTTTTTTCTACAAGTAACTTTAAAATCCCTTTGCCCCCCAAGATCAAATATGATGTGGAAGTGTATGTGCTTGTTCGATGTAGAATTAAATTCCACATCTAATTAGTACGCACTCGACATAATTTTATCTCATGGTGGGTCTATAAAAAGTATGTAGAGTGGGTACTCATTGGATTTGGAATGTAATTCTGCATCTAACAACTTCCTACACTTGAAATTTGAGTAAGCTATATGGAGATTATTCAAAAATACGATTAAAAAAATAGTTTTATTTTTTCCCTTTGAAAATTCATAATTGTTATTTGATTATTGTCCTTAGTGTTAATATTTTTAGTGTAACTATGGAAGATAATCTTGTATATTTTTTTAGTCAAGCCTTTAAAAGGTTATTATAATTATATTGTACAAGTTCGCTCAACATAAATTATTATATTATTGGTATTTTACTTATAATTGTAAAAAGCCCCATTCTTGCTAGTCGACCCTGTTTTATGGGTTAGTTAGGTCAAGAGTCATGTCTCTTCAAGAGACATTGTTGTGTATAAATAGAGGATAGGTTCCTCTCATTTGGACACACACTCACACACTTCTCTTGTGCAACTTGGAGCACATAAGAAGGTCTAGCGCACAAGTCTTGGATACTGGTTCTTTTGATGTTTTGGTCTTGGTATTTATTGGAGAGCTATAGCGCATCATTGTATTGGTTGAAGGAATCTATATTGAGGATTTTGGTTGTTGGGTTTTCTCCCCCCACGAGGGTTTCCCAGGATAATCTTTGTGTTATATTGTATCTGTGATTGTCTATCTTTTAGTGATCCTACTACAATTTCTATTGGAATAAGTAATTGTAATTGTGTAACTGGAAAAATTAAAATTCCAACAAGGTATCAGAGCATGATTGAATAGAATCCATTTGCAGATCTAGAAGCCTAAAAGAGAGTCCTTTTCATCCTAGAGACATTTTCCAGACAAACCAATACCATCAGAAGGTGGGATGACTATCGCAACAAAGATCGATGAGAAGATAGATAGAGTTGATAACTTTAGGGCCTGGAAGTACAGAGTAACCCTCCTTCTTGAAGAATGTGAACTGGATAAATTCATTATAGAAGAGGTTCAAGAACCTCAAGGAGATGAAGCTAAGGAAAAATATAAGAAGGACATGGTGAGATAAAAAAGGATTATTGCAGGCTCCATTAAGGGCGACCTTATCCATCATATATCATCATTATCTCCTCCAGAGCAAATAATGGACACCTTAACTCATATGTTTGAGGGACACAACATAAATTGAAGAATGACTCTGAGATCTCAGTTGAAGAATGTGAAAATGAAGAACTTATAAACCATTCACTCCTACTTCTCAAGAGTGAATCAAATCAAGGAGCGGATAGAATCCATTGGTGACTCGGTAGAAGGAGAAGAGATGGTGATGACTACCTTGAATGGCCTCCCAATTCCATGGGATGCATTCATCCAAAGAATTTGTTCAAGAAAGAATATTCCCAAGTTTAGTAGGCTTTGGGAATATTGTAACCAGGAAGAATCTAGGACAACTGCAAGAGAAGGAAATATGGCAGATGAAGATCAAGGCCTAGCCGCCCACACCAAGAAAGGAAAGAAAAAGAAGGAGAATTCTTTACCTGAGAAGTTTAATACAGGTCAAAGAGACAAATCAAATATCATATGTTACTATTGTCAGGAATTGGGACACTTTGTTAGGGATTGCCCCCTCATTGTGGAAATTAAGAATAAGAAAGTAAGTAAGAGGCATCAATCTCACACAATTGAAGATGATGAGCCTCCCAAGAAGTTTGCAAAGAAAGATGAATCAAGTGATTATGATTATGTTCTTATATCATCCCTCACAGGTATGTTTACTCATGGACGTGACAATTGGTTGATAGACAGTGGTGCTTCCAAGCAAATGATAGGATATCAAGACTCCTTATCTAAATGTATTCATAAATATTCACCTCACAAGGTGAAATTGGGTGATGACTATCAGTATCCAATCAAAGGTGTTGGAGAATATTCCTACAAGTTAAACTCGGGAAAGCCAATGAAGATGAAGGAAGTTCTCTGTGTTCTAGGTTTAAAGAAGAATCTTCTCTAAATTTCAGAATTGGACAAGAAAGGATACAAAGTAGCATTTATTGATGATCAAGTTCTTATGTAGCTTAGAGGGAAAACACTTGATGATGCAGTAGTGATTGGAGTTGAAGAAGGAAGACTCTACAAATCAAAAGGACATTCAGACTCCTCATCATGATATTATGAATCCCAGTGAACTATGGCATAGGATATTTTCTCACCTACACTACAAAGCTCTTCCAGTTGAGAGAAAAATGGTGATAGGTATTCTAGAAATCCAAGCAGAACCAGATGGTGTGTGCAAAGGATGTGCACAAGGAAAGAATGTGAAGCACTCCTTTCCCAATAGTGATAGCAGAGCTAAAGGAGTTTTGGACATCGTGCATTTAGACGTATGTAGACCGATGTCGATAGCTTCACTAAGTGGGTATGTATATTATGTATCTTTCATTGATGATTACTCATGTAAAACTTAGATTTATTTGTTAAAAGCAAAGAATGAATTTTTTGGAAAATTCAAAGATTTCAAGGCTCTAGTAGAAAACTTGACAGATCGGAAGATAAATACCTTGTGATCAAACAATGGAGGTGAATTCACCTTAGAAGAATTCAAGGAGTATTGCAAGGAAGTTGGGATTAAGAGGGAGTTGTATACTCCCTATAACCCTCAGTATAATGGAATAGTTGAAAGGAAGAACCAAACAATCATGGAAGCAGTAAAAGCCATGATCAAGATCTTCCTATGCATCAGTGGGCAGAAGCAGCAAAGACGGTAGTGTGCATGCAGAATAAAAGTCCCCACAAGGTGCTTGAAAACAAGACACTCAAGGAAATGTTTTCAGGAGAGAAGCCAGAAGTCATCCATTTCAGAATATTTGGTTTCCATGTATTTTTTCATGTCCCCAAGGAAAAGAGGACAAAGTTGGACCCTTCCGGACGGAAGGGCATATTTTTTGGTTACAGTGACACATCGAAGGCTTACAGGATATACATTCTCAGTCACTAGAAAGTGGAGATCAGTCGAGATGTAACCTTTGATGAGAATGTATCTTTCAGTAAATCGAAACAAATTCATACAGAAGAGGCACATGAAGAAAAGAATGAAGTTCATAAAGTTCCAGAGGCAGTTGAACCAAAGGAAGTCATTCTAGAGGATCATGACATGGTAGAACCTCAAAAACCAATCGAGATACCTTCTCGCAAGAGAATACCAGCTTGGGAACAAGAGCTCATCAGAGATGCAGAAAGAATTGGTTCCCCAGAGAAATATTTTAGGGAAAGTGAGAAGCCAAAGTCGTATTCCAGCTACATGGCATGCTTGTGTGACATAATGGATGCAGAACCTTCCAGTTATGAAGAGGTTGCAGAAAATCAAGTATGGAAATATGTCATGGCATAGGAATACCAGTCCATTATGCAGAATGATGTCTGGGATGTGGTTCCGAGACCAAAGGAAAAATCTGTGGTGAGTTCGAAATGGATTTACAAGACGAAACACACAGCCAATGGCAGTATTGAAAAATATAAGGCAATATTTGTGGCCCGGGGTTTCTCTCAGAAGGAAGGGATTGACTATGAAGAAATTTTTTCTCTCATAGAAAGATATACCTCGATCATGACTATACTTTCATTGGACACTATGATGAAATGGAAGGTGCACTAGATGGATGTAAAGACATCCTTCTTGAATGGTGAAATAAAAGAGGAATTTTATAAGGAGAAACCACTTGCATTCGAGACACATGACAGGGAGACTCATGTGTGCATATTAAAGAAGGCTTTATATGGATTGAAGCAGGCACCCAAATCATGGTATGGTAGGATTGAAAATTTTTTCATGACCTTGGATTTTACCAAGAGCAGTGCAGATCCTAACCTTTACTTTAAGGTTGAGGATGGTGAACCGGTGATTCTACTTTTGTATGTATATGACCTATTTCTAACTGGTGCAGAAAATCTCATCAATGAATGTAAGAGAAAATTGGTTGCAGAATTCGAGATAAAATATTTAGGAATGATGCACTACTTCTTGGGACTAGAAGTTTGGTAGATGGGATTTTCCTAAATCAAGGAAAGTATGATGTGGAAATCTTGAAGAGGTTCGAGATGTTGGGATGTAAGGCCATGGTTACCCCGATGGTATCAAATCTTAAGTTGTTGGAGGACACAACTTGAGACATTGTGGATTCTACCTTATACATGAAGATAGTGGGCTCGTTGATGTATTTGACGAAAACAAGACCAGATATATGTTTTGCTATGAACACCCTAAGTCAGCATTTGGAGCAGCCCAGACAGGTTCATTTGGTTGTAGCCAAACATGTGTTGAGGTACCTTAAGGGTATTCTAGGTCATGGTCTCTGGTATAGATATGACCATGAGTTTGGATTGTATGGATACTCAGATTCAGATTGGGCTGGAAGTATTCATGAACGGAAGAGCACTTCCGGATACTATTTCAGTTTTGGCTCTAGTATGGTCTCCTGGAGTAGCAAAAATCAGTCAAGTGTGTCACTCAGTACGGATGAAGCTGAGCATGTGGCAGCATGTGCAACGAGAAGAAAAGTAGTATGGATTTGGTAGCTGTTATCTGGGTTATTTGGTCTTAGATTGAAGGCAACCTGCATTTGGTGTGACAACCAGAGTTGCATGAAGTTGTTAGAGAACCCGGTGTTCCATGATAGGTCGAAGCATACCTAGATCAGATACTACTATATCAGGGATATGGTACAGAGGGGAGCAGTGAGGCTCCATTTCATGACTACCGAGGATCAGGTTGTAGATGTGTTCACCAAGTTGTTGTCAAGGACAGAGTTCGAGTACTTCAGGGACAAGCTTGTTGTGGTCCCTCTTCAGAGGGAGTGACAGGTGGAACTCATCCATCATAAAAAATGGTTGGCACTGAGTATGGAAAAATCTCATCCAGCATGAAAAAGGGTTGGCACTGAGTCTGGTGGGTCTCATCTAGTATGGAAAAGGGTTGGCACTGAGACAGGAGTGCACATGATCAGGTATTGATGCATTGCAGGCAGTGGATGTCCTAGGTACATGTTGTAGTTATTGAGAGATACCCACATACCTTGGTTGCATGGGGTGAATTAATGTTTCACTATGGATATCCAAGGATGTATAGATTCGCATGTTCAATAGTCAATGGATGTGATCTCGTGTGGTATCCGACTTGGAGTCTATGTCTTAAAATAATACCTTCCTAGTTAAGAGGGAGTGTTAATATTTTTGGTGTAACTATAGAAGATATTTTTGTACATTTGTTTTATCCAAACCTTTAAAAGTTTATTATAATTATATTGTACAAGTCCGCTCAATAGAAATTATTATATTATTGGTATTTTACTTATAATTGTAAAAATACTCATTGTGGATAGTTGGCCCTATTTTATTGGTTAGTTAGGCCAAGAGTCATGTATCTTCAAGAGACATTGTTGTGTATAAATAGAGGATAGGTTTCTCTCATTTGGACACACACTCACACACTTCTCTTGTGCATCTTGGAGTGCATAAGAAGGTCTAGCGCAAAAATATTGGAGACTGGTTCTTTTGGTGTTTTGGTCTTGGTATTTCTTGGAGAGTTATAGCACATCATTGTATTGGTTGAAGGAATCTATATTGAGGATTTTGGTTGTTGGGATTTCTCCCCCAACGAGGGTTTCCCAAGATAATATTTGTGTTCTATTGTATATGTGATTGTATATCTTTCAGTGATCCTACTACAATTGTTATTGGATTAAGTAATTGTAATTGTGTAACTAGAAATTTAAAATTCCAACACTTAGGAGGCGCATTTTAGACCTCAAATTTCCCCTTATGTGTTGTTAGGGTGGTTGTTGTTTCACATTCCCAAAGGGGGGCCCTCACCAACCTTGTTGCCAATGATGGTTTTGAGCTTGCTAGGGTGACCATTATTGCCAAGGCATGGATGGATACCAATTTTGAGGATGATATTGTTAGTTAACTCAAAACAAAATAGAATATTGAGATTTATCTTGAATCAGACCTGGTGGATGAGATTTCCATGGTCATTTTTTAGCAACAAAATAAATCTTCTCAATCTCCTCATTAGTCACTTGGTAAACTACTTTTAATTTTGGTAAGGAAGTGTAATTATTGGTTGAACGACTATGTTCACAAATCCCAAAAGTTTCATCTTTGTTCAATGGGAAATCCTTCAATGGATGATTCTTTATACATTTGGAACAAAATATTGATAATCCTAATTATGTTTCTTCATGATTCTTCTTTGACTACAACATATCTAGTTGAGAATATCGATCTTGAAATATTTTAATAGATTTTCAATTTTAACATGGTTGATTCCACCTCCAAATGACTTTGTGATTCGAATAATGATATATATGGGGCCCTTGCCATGGTTTTAATTTCTCCACAAATACCATCAAAACAATTCACAAATTTCATCATAACTCAGGTAAGAAACATCACCAATCCCCATCAAATTCAACAGGTCAATACATTCATCCTAAATCCCTCTCAAGAGAACAATACCTATAGTTTCCTTGTCCAACTTTCTATGTTTTAACCTTTGCAACTTATACTAGAATCTTTCGATATAATCTTCCAAACTAACATCTTCTTTCTGGGTTGTTTTAAATGTTTCTTCTCTTAAATATGTATCTTTTCAGAAGTCTTCATACATCTTCAGGAATGTATGTTGTATTTCATCCCATGTATGAATATCATTCCCACCAACTCCCATGAAGCATTGCATTTTTAAGTGTGACAAGGAATAATTTCAATTTATGAGCATTGGAGCAATAATCATAACTTCTACAAAGGGCATCAAATTTAAAAATAAAGGCATACATATCTTCACTTGTCGGGCCATTGAAATATGGCAGGGTTGAAGGTGTAATATTCTTCGTCTAAGTGAGTCCTCTAGGTTCCTGAATTAGGATTTCAAAAGGGATATGTTCTTCTATAATGGAGCATATTCCTTCCTCTTATTCAATATAGTATAAAGGATTGAGATTCAAGTGATTTGACCCACCTTGTACTATTGATTCCTTAAAGGAGATAGGCTCCTTAGAAAATTTAGGCTTTTGATTAGGTTCCCTTGAGACTTTGACTCTACCCACCCACTAATCAATTCATTTGTATTCATAAGTTTTGTACTAGATGTAATGATGTGTGTCTCATCTGCAGAACTAGAATCAATGTTTGCTACTGTAGAACTAGATTCAATGAATTTCTTGTGGCCTTATTGGAACTTGAGCCCTTGATTCTCTAGTTCAATTCATGCATTTTATATGACCTAAATATAAATGTAAAATACTTCTTATAGATCCAACATAGAGGTTGTTGACAACTCCTCTAGTTACTCCCCTTACCATGTGTTTTCCCTAAACCGGTGCAAAAAATATAATATGCCTTTGGCATCTCCCCACCAATGGTGCAAAAAATTATAGCTAATTTAATCTACCTACTAATTGTAGAAAGGATAGTTAAACTAATTGATCATTTAATTTATGAACTCGAGGATCGGAAGACTTGCGAGATATCATGCACTTTATGTGCAGGAATTAGGTATCTTATGCAAATGGTTTCTATAATAATTCTACATAAGGGAATTAAATTATTATCTATAAATTTAAATTGCATTTTGTAGGATTAAACCACAATCTGAGACCTAATTGTGAGAAGGAAATACTACACTAGCTAATTGCAAAAGAGAGAGAGGAGAGAGAAAAACAGAATCAATCTTCACACATAAGAGACAAAGAAACCAACTCTAAGCACAATGTATTAATCCTTGATAATGATTACAATATATAGGACTCTCCACATGAGGAGTAATATGCACTAGGTTGGGATTTCCATGTGCATGCTCAAGTAAAAAAGTAACTTCTTCCAATAGCAACAATTAACTAAAGTAAAAAGTTGTTAATAATAAGAAAAGGTCAAAAATATAGGTGCAAACTTAGTGAAAATTCTACATGAAGTCAACATGCATTCCATAATAGAAAAAATCTCCTAGAATAAAACTAGAGTCCAAGAATGGAACTAAAGTCCTAACTGGTGAGAATTTGCTAATTATAGAAAGTCACTAAATAAGTGAAGTGAGTTAACTCCAAGTATTAAAAGTATTAGATGGGTAATGTGCACTTCCTTTGAAGGAGAATATTCTTACTAAAGTGCGCTCTATAGCCATGCAATAGGAAATGTCTCCTAAAATTAAGGAAATAGGAATTATATCCTTAAAAATAGGAATTTTTCTAATGGTGGCTAAAAAATAAGAAATGGCCTAATGGTAGTTAATAAATAGGAATTTTCCTAATGGTGGTTTATGAGCCCATGGTTTTGGAAACCCGTGGTATTTTCCCATGGTATTACATATAGGAATCCATCAGATAAAAAAATACTTTTTATAAATAGACATGCTACAAATAGCAGTCCTCCTAAATAGTAGAAAAAATGAAAAAATGCATATGTCACTAAGTATGTAGTTGAGCATGTACCCCAACAGCCCCCCTGAAACACAACCAGGGTGTGCACAATGA
Organism: Picea abies; assembly: GCA_900067695.1. Taxonomy (NCBI): domain Eukaryota; kingdom Viridiplantae; phylum Streptophyta; class Pinopsida; order Pinales; family Pinaceae; genus Picea; species Picea abies. The sequence goes on along the minus strand of CBVK0103389233.1, from coordinate 432 downwards.
TGATTCTTGACAATATGAAGTCATTTTAGGTACTCATGTACAAGTATATGTTAGAAAAACAGGACCGCGGAGCAATAAAATAAAACAAACGCAAAAACAAAAACACAGAAGAAACACAATACAAGAGAGACACAGATTTACATGGTTCACCCAGTGTGGGCTATGTCCACCAGAGAAATTGCCAGGTCGTTCCTTTATTATTATCCAGCAAATGAAGGGATACAACCTACAGCAAAACCCATTGTAACTTCCTCTTCTTTCTCTCACAGTCTCCTCTCTCGGAATACAACATTCACCATCGCGCATAGCCGCAATACATTTCCCTCATAAAAGAGGGTTGCCTTCAAGGGAAAAAAACCCTAACATAATCTCTACCGTTAGATCTGCGACCTTATAATGAACGGTCCAGATTTACAATGAAATTACAATATA
>CBVK0103389214.1:0-19788 GCA_900067695.1 Picea abies | reverse complement strand
TTTTACATAGGAAAAAGCAACTTCTTTTCTCAGGAGAAGTTCTTCTCCCTTCTCTCTTCAGGAACTCAGGCCACTGACCCCTCTGAAGGCAACATATAGGTTTACATCATTCACGATCACAGGGATGAAGAAAATATTGTGTAACAATACCGAGGAGACATTTTCATTTTGAATCATCTTGTACTTGAACATTTAAATGGGGTAAAAGGAGGTTGCCCCCTTGAACAAGCTTATTATCTGAAATTATCTCTTTTTCAAGGCATTGAGTACTTTTTCTGAGGTTTTTCTATGCTATATTGATGTTTGGTTCTTAACACTAACTTGTGACATAGCTTGGACAAGTATTTCAATGTTTGACCCAATTTATGCAGTAGGAGCTAAAACCACAACCTTGTTTAGCAATTTTGTCTGCTCTTTTGACCATTTCACCTTTTCTTGTTCCAACTGCAACACCCTAGTCTTGTAGCCTAGTGTCTCTTGATGAAGTGTTTCCTTTTCCTGTTCTAGAGCAACCAGTTCTGTTGTTTGTGGATGCTTTTTAGAAGGTATTTTCAATTTCTTCTTCAAACTTTGAATTAATTTGTCTTTATCATCCAATGAATATTTCAACCATTGGGGGCCTTCAGATTCCAACCTCTTGATCTAAGTCTGCCAAGATATACTAGATGCCTTTTCTTGCCTCAACTGTCCTTCCAATTTCATTGCATAAGATGATAGTTTTGAATTCTTTAAACTTAAGCTCAAGTAATCAGAATACAACATATCACTGGTATGCTTATGAAATTTGACCTCGTCTGGAGCACTTATGTTATCATATTTTATCTTTATTTCAGAGACTTTGTCTTCATCTGTAACTGCAATATTAAAGGTCCTCTTTTCAACATCTCTTACTATGAACAGAGAAGATTTATGACGAGAAATATTTTTCACTTCAGGAACTAAATCCCTCATCTAACCCTGAGTTGTGTTTCCCTTATCAACATACTTCTTGGCCAAGTCCTCTATAGACTGATAAACTGACTCAAATGCTTTTATCAAAGATGTATTTCTTACTACTAAAGTTTCTTGAGCTACCTTCACTTTGGAGTTTATTTTCCTTTTCAACCTCTATAGTGCTAGTACCACTTTCAACCAAATCTAGATTAGCTTTGTCTCTAGACTCTTCCTCTTCCAAATCCACAATCTGTGTTGACTGTGTAACTTTCATATTCTTTGGGGAAGTCTGCAGATCATTGATGCCCATGGCCTATGAACTGCTTCTCTTGTTGTAAGCACTTATCTTAGGAACTTTGATTATCAGTTTCCAAGGATTTTGTTGTGTTTGAATCGATTGTAGGGTTGCTTCCACTTTCTTTGTTTGGGTTTGTTGTAGGGATTCTTCTATATCAACACAAACCTCTAGATTAGATAGCTTATCAAAACCCTCAACATGTTCATGTTCATAAGGGGGCATTTTGTTCACATGTCTTCTTTTGGATATGATTTGGTGTGGATCATACCTTCTTCCATGTAACTGTGAAAAACCAAAGTCTTTGAGCTTTTCTTGAACCCGAGATAAACATGATTTGGATTTGACAATAAAGGGGCCAATAAAAAAAGGGAACTTAAAGTTGGAGGCTTTGTGCAACTTTAGGAAATGCTCTGTCTCAGATATAATTCTTTGTCTGATGAATTTGAGGGAAAATATTCTAGGATTTAGAAAAATAGGAAATAGGTAAGGGGATTCATGACAACCATAAACACGGATTACTATTGAGTGCATGAATAATACTCAATCCCCCACTCTTTTCTCTAGATTTGGTTGTAGATGGCTTCTCATGTCATCCAAAACTCTAGGTAGCCCAGTATTGAAAATCAAACTATAAACTCTGGACATGAATTTCTTGATGAAGATAAGTAATGTAATTCTTTTACATTCAGTTGACACAAATGTTACTTCAGGGAATTCCCCCTTGTTGGTTTCTAGGAAAATTATCAACATATAGGTGTAGTATCTAAAAGGTCTCAGGGAGAAAAAATTCAGTAGTTGTTTATGAATAGTATCATCTAGGAATTGATCAAAGTTGATATGGACTAAAAGACCAGGTTCTGACTTGAAAAAGGTCAGAAGGAAAGAGAGCATGACTTCGACCACGTACTTCTCACTGTATAAGCTGAAAATTTTATTCAATAAGGAGCAAAACCACTGGACCTCGATGACCATTATATCTGCATTCACAGGCAAGGGAAAACTTTCAGAGAACTATTCAGGTTTGACAATTTGCTGCAAAAACAGACTTTGAACCTCTGATGGACAATCTATATATACCCTAATCAATTTCTATTCATCGAATGGTTCATATTTTATAGAAAAGGACTCCGGTATGTTGATGGATTCTCGAATTGACAACCTTTCTATCTTGCACAAGACCAGCGACCCTTGTTTATTCACAATTATTCTTTTTTCATGGGCATACTGTTTTGCGCACCAGCCTACAAATTTAGGAAATGGGAAAGCTATTTCGATAACATTAGGTACTATGGTGGCCTAGACTGCTTCAAGGAACTATATACATCTTCCTACTTTATTGGACAGGTTGCTTCTGGACATAAAGATCAGAGAAATAGTAATTTTGACATAAAAAACATTTGTGTCTCAGTCAATTAGGGATTCTTCATTTTCCACATGATCTTGTTTTGTTACTGATGTTATAATAGGATCCATGGTTACAATGTAAATACCTTGAAATGGGCGGAAATGATGCACATTTGGTGTATTGTTGAGTTGTAGGTGGAAGACGATAGTCGCGCCAAGGTTCTAATGGTCCAGTGTTCAATATAATAATCAAATAAAATAAATGACTAAAGATCCTTTTATACTTTTCCATTTTTTGGGGGCGTGAGAAAGTGGTTTGAGGCAACCCGCTTTTCTTTCTGAAATGCACCTGGTGATGCCACGTACCTCCAAGATAAAACCATGGTTTAAATTTTGGGACCACCCTTCAAAATTAAACCCCGTGCAACTCCCCCCCCAAAATTAGTCTCGGCCATTGATATTGATAACTGACAATCCATGACTCGATCATCTTAACACTCCTGTCATATTTATCTCTTCCCTTCCATATCCATCCCCTTTCCCAGTTTATCAGGCTTCCAAACCAAATTTAGCATTTCACCAGATTTTGAAATCTTGATTTCGCACATTAAAAATTTAATTGTGACTAACATGGTCTCCAACTGGGGATGTTATCCTCCCAGCGAGGTAGCAAAGAATGATAGACCAAGTGCTTGTCCATTGGGATTTATTTCACTCACCAACTAAATCAATCAACAACTTATTCACAAAACTTTGTTCACATAACTACAATTATACTCAGCATAAACTTAGGCCCTTCGCTTCGAGCTTCAATTTTCTGTTGATTTGATTTCAAATGCTTCAACTGAAAAAAAACAATGGTTATACATAGTGAAATGGAAAGGGTGAAAAATTCTTTAAGAGAGATAATGCTTGAGAAACCTACCATTCACAGGTCCCCAACCAAGAAGATCTCCATTAAGTTCTAAAGAAGATAAGCATTATTTCCATGGTATGCCACAATTTTGAAAGGTCTCAACCACAAATGGTCAAATTTTCCATGCTTTCCTCTGTCTTCATTCCTGGCATCCCACTTCAACATCAAATCCCCCACTTTGAAATCAACTTCCTTAGTATGCCTGTCAAAATCCTTTTTAATCTTGTCTTGGTGGAGTTGAGAGTTGTTGAAGGCTTTATCTCTTGTTTTATGAACATTGATTAGTCCATTTATCCTTCTTTGAGTTGCATCTAGTTCAACATATTTCTCCTGTAGCAATCTCATCACTGGAAATCCTAATGAAGTAGTAAAAACTTTCGTACACAATCTGGAAGGGTGAAGTGGAAATAGACCTTTTAGTAGTGATCATGTCAACCCATAGTGCATATATAATCTTCTTGTGCCAAGCTTTCTTGTTATCCCACATAAGTTTCTTGATAATTATGGTCAAAATTTTATTGGATGACTCAGCCAACCCATTATCTTGAGGGTAATAAGCTATGGAATGGCCAAGAGTTATATTGTAATCATTGCAAAATTTTTCCATCTTTTTGGATTTGAATGCTTCTCCATTGTCAATAATGATTTTAATTGGACAACCAAATCTAGAAAAAATATTATTTTCCAAAAACTGAATGATAACAATATCAGTGGCTTGCCTTGTGGGGACTGCTTCAATCCACTTGGTGAAGTAATTTGTGGCTGCCAATATCCACTTATGCTGAGCTGAGGAATGTTGATGAATTTCTCCTATGAAATCAAGGCCCCATTTCTTAAATGGTGCTTCAACATAGATAGGCTTCAAAGGCAAAGGCTACATTTTTCTCTTCCCATAAAAAAATTGGCATTCATGACAACTTGAAAATTCTTTGTAAACATCAGAAAAAATTCTAGGCAAATAGGACCCTTCCCTCAATATTTTGTGCACAATAGTTTTCCAATAATGGTGCCCCCCACAATCACCTTTATGAAACTCTCTGATGGTTTTTTCTACTTCTTCCTCTAGAAAACAACTCAGCAAGATCCCACCTGGATCCTTCCAATAGAAAGATTGTTCTAGAATGAAAACCTTTGCTTCTTTTAGCTTCAAAAACATGGCCTTGGTTTTGCTCAATTCAGGAGGAGACTAAAAATTTCTTAATACATAAATGATGTTAGCATACCATGGGGAATCAAGGTATTTTTAAGATATCCGAGGGACTCTTTCTTCTTCTAAATCTGTTGATAAATCAACAATGAAATTAATTCCTAAAAGCTCACAATTTGACTGGGCCATCTGCTTTGCAAGTCCCTTCCCCTTTATCAACTTTGTAGGTTTGATATCGAGGTCATACTCCAACAACACAACTATCCACTTTCCCCTTTTATCCTCAGGATCAAGCTGATTCAAAATGTCCTTCACAGAACTACTGGGAACATAAGCAATAGTATAGGAATGCAAGATATAAATTCTAAACTCCTTTAGGTTCTTGACCAATGCATATGCCTGCTTTTCCATGATATCATACTTTAGTGGGGAATACCTCAATGTATTGCTATATTAGGCTATATGCCTCTCAAAGTTCTGTTCATATTTTTGTAACAAAACTCTAGCAATGGTGTGTTCTGAGAAAAAAGAAAACAATATAAAGTCTTTTGCAAAATTTGGAGTGGCTAACATTGGGGCTTTGGTCAATGCCACTTTAATATATTCAAAAGACTTTATATATTCACGAGTCCACTCCATCTCACTTCCTTTCCTAAGCATGTTAGTGATATGATTTATGATTTCATCCAGATTAGGGATGAACCTTCTTGGAAAATTTACTTTCCCTAGGAAATATTGTACTTCTTTCTTGCTTCTGGGTGTGCCAATTTTAAGGATTCCTTCAACTCTGCTGGGATCTATCTTTTTTCCCTCATTTGAAATAATGTGACCAAGAAACTTTCCCTCTTCCATGCCAAAATTAGACTTCTTGGGGTTCAATGAGATGCCAAACTTCCTACATTTATGAAAATCTCTCCTTAGATGTTTAAGATGTTCATCATCATAAACTGAATATACAATGATATCATCTAAGTAAATAATCATAAACTTATCTTTCTCATCCGCAAAGGCTATATCCATATCCCTTTGGAAATTTTCTCTTGCATCCATGGGCCCAAAAGGAATTTTGGCATACATGAAGGTGCGCTAAGGTGTTGTAAAGGTTGTCTTCTCCTGATCACAAGGGTGTACCATGATTTGGTTGTACCTAGAGAAACCACCCGGCATTGATATTTTTTGAGAACCAGCCACCTTCTGTAGAATGTGATCCATCTTGGGAAGTGGGTAATTTTCCTTGAGAGATACCCTATTTAGATTCCAAAAGTCCACACACAATCTGATCTCTCCACTTTTCTTCCTGACAGGTACCCGATTTTCCACCCACTTAGAAAATCTCAAAGACACTATGAACTTGGCCTCAAACAAATTCTTTATCTCCTTTTCAATCAATGGAAGTAGAAAAGGATTAATTCTTCTTAATTTCAACTTGAAATGTTTGTGATCCTCCTTGATTGGAATCACATGCCGAATCACCTTAGTATCATAGAACTTTAGATCTTCATAACTCCATGCAAAAACATCAGCCAATTCTTTCATTAAGCTGATATAACTTTGCTTGACCTTTGGGCTAAGTTTCTTGGATAGCTTGATTATCTTGGGATCTTCCTGAGTCCCAATGTTGCAATATTCAATATATTCATCATTTGCAGTAATTTTAGGACTTCTGGCTAAATCATTGTTGTCAAAGAGTTTTTCTAATGGGACCAAGCCTTTGGGAATGATGTTATTTTTCAGCTGCATTATATCCTTACCAACAATATGATTCTTGAAATAATCATCATTTGCGAACACAATTGCATCTTCTTCTTCACAACAATATTCCTCATCAATATTCAAATTTGCAAATTCACCATTCATTTGAAGGAAACTTTCTAATTGTTTGTCATATTTGAAAACTTGCCAATACTTAATGTTATCAGGTACTCCTGGCATGTGATTTACCTCAATATCATATCTTTTGTTAGGAAAAATTGGAATTTTGAAAACTTAGGCTGAAGTAGCTAGGGCATCAACGATCATATTTTGCCCCCTTGGAATCACTGGAAGATTATATTTTGGAAATTCTTCAAGAATATCAAACACTATATTCCTATATGCTCCTAATATAGGATGATTTGCTTTATATATACCCTTTACCTGATTTATAAGCATCTCAGAATCTCCATGTACAACTATCCTCCTAGCACCCATTTCTTTCAAAGTCTTCAATCCCAACACTAATGCCTCATATTTAGCCATGTTATTTCTGCAATCAAAAGAAAGCTTGTAAGAACAAAGTTTTGTACCCAATTTGGGGGGGTTAATCCACACACCAGCTCCTGCTCCTTCTCTGCTGACATCTCCATCAAAGCTCATATTCCACATTTCATTTTCCGCATTGTTTTTCTAATATAAAATTTCATCTGTTTGTTGATCAGGTTTGTCTTTGATAGTCATATCAGTCTTTGGAACCTCCTCTTCAAAACTCAAATCATTAAATAAAATGGAAGACACAATCTCTATATCCATAGAGTAAATGGGATGGTTGTTTGGCTGGGCTTTGTTACTGACCATGTACTTGAGAAAAACTTCCTTGTACAACCTCCTATCTTGGCCAAAAACAGGGATAATGGCATATGAAATATCCATTTTCAAAGTCCCTTTCATCTTTGCAGCCCAGGACCTAGATAACAACATGCCAAATTTAGGAGGGATATCAATAACCACCACATCCATGATTATATTTTTTCCTGGAATTTGAGACAAAGATACTACCAGATCTTTGATTAGGCCCAAGAACTTCACTTTCCTTGAATCAAAGGAGAAAATATCCTTGTAAGGCCTTGTAATGTCCAAAACCAATTGGTCCATGACCACCTTGGACATTAGATTATGGGATGCTCCTTAATATAACATAGAATTATGCAAAGTCATATCATGAATCTTCAAACTAACATAGAAAGGAGGGACCTCATCAACATCACAACTATCCTCTACACGTGGGCCAAACAAGATGGTAGGACGATCATCTTGTATATTTAAAGTATCATAAGTTTCTTCCCTCTTGAGAATATTAATGATCTAATTTCTATATTCTCTATTCTTTATCATATCATTGAATGGAACATAGATTTTAATTTTGGCCATCTCACTTTCAAAGTTAAAGGAAGATGAGATTTTTTCTACCTCTTTGATGAATGTCTCCTTTCTTACTTTAGGTAATTTCTTTGGAGGCTCTTCCTTCTGCTTTCCTTTCTCCACAACATCCTTTGCAACAAATTCCTTCTTAGGCTGACACGAAGAAGGTGTATTATTTTGAGATTCCTTGGTAGGATTTCCATTTGGAGGATTTGCAAACACCTTTTTGCTTCAAAGATTATATTGTTTATGGAATTGGATGATGGCATTCTGCAATCCTTTCTGATAGTCTTCCTTTTCCACTGATAACCTTTCATCATTGTCCTGCATAAATATATCATTTTCATCCATGAACTGATCATGTTCTTCTTTAGTTAAAAACACCTTTGTTTCGTCACCATCACCACAATGCATATTCTCTTCAAAATTTTCATTTACATAATTGTTTTGAAAAGGAGGTATTATTTTATGATCACCTTGGTTCCTCTGGTCTCTTTGTCTGATCTATGGAACTGATGATCTCCTTTGATTTTTGGGTGGAAAATTATCCTGCTCTCTGGTGTTAGGCTTATTATCTAAGGAAATCCTTTCTATGCGTTTCTCCATAGTCTTCATCACCAACTCAAATCTCTCTTCTGATGACTGTGAAGTTGAAGGTTGTTCCTTATCTTGAACCTTGTTTATGTCTCTGTTAGAATTATATTTGATCTTTTCTGAAGCCATTAGATTTACTTAAAATTCTATTGCATCACTCATCATATCATCTAGTGAATTGGATCTTCTTTCTCTTAACAACAAAGCAAAGTCACTGTCAAAGGAATCAATATATATAAGTTGAGAAGCTCTAGGAGAGGTTTCACTTCAGTAGGAATTGAGTTGTAAACTTTCATAAATATAGATGAAAACTCTTGTATTGTTTCATCAGGTGACCTTCTCACATTGTTGTACTGAGTTAGAAACTAAAGGGGGTTTTTCTTGTCACCCCACTTTGTAAGAAAACATGTTTCAAAGGCTGCAAAATCTGGGACACTTGTTGCTGGAAGAGCTCTGAACCATTTTATTACTTCACCTGCGAGACTTTGTGCAAACAATCTCATTTTTGCATCTTCATAATCTACTTCTTCTAGGTCCACAAAATCATTGAACCAGTCTAAGTGTTTTTGGGTTGACACATTTCCTTTAGCATCATACACCTTAACCCTCTGATTATAGTCCTAGGGTAAATCATGTAACTGAGCAGGTAGGAAAATGGGGGTGAACCTAGGTGCCATAGATGCAGGAAGAACTTGAAGAATCTGATTGTTCTGATTAGGAATAACAATGGGTCTAATATGGGCAGCTGAAATTAAATCTTGGAACCTCTTCTCATCAAATATGACACCATTCAAATTGGATTCAGATCTAGTTTTGAATAGAGTTTTCTCAAATTTCAAATCAAAATCAAGGTCTTCAATGCTTTTTACTCCATCTTTGGGTAAAGATAGATTTCTGTCCAGACAAAAAACTGGGCTTATTGGCCTTTCTTTTCTCGTGTGTACAAGTTTCTCAAGATCAGACAGAGGGATTATTTCTTCTAGGTATGGATTTATTATGGTATGAATTCTCTTGGGATCCAAGATTTATTTCTCAAACTACTTTATTCTACTGGTCTCTTTATAATGGAGTCGCCAGGGTAAATTTAGTTTTAACCAATAAGGTGTTTGATTCACTTTCACCCCGAGGAATCAAATCTGAATCTTTAAGTCATTCTTTTCCCAGGGAAAATCTTCAGTTTCGTACCTGGCAGTGGCGCCGAAATGTTATCACTCTGTAAATTTGTTCGACTAATAAAAAAATTGATAGAGGTAACCTACAAACCACTTTAAAGATGAGTACTAGCCTTCTTAGCTCAGAGAGGGATCTCTCCTGTCACTTGGTCTTTAGCAAATGAGTTTTATTAACAAGTCAATGGCTAGGTGTGTTTCTTGGAAGGGTTTTTTATAATTTCACTGGAAAGGATGGGGAGGGACACCTATGGATATGGAGTCAAACTTTTGAAAACAAATGGAAGCACTGACTGGTCGGTAGAACTATCCAGTAGATAAAGGATAAATGAGGCAATGAATCTGAGTTATAAATTGTAATTTGCAGTGTAAGAAGAAAGGAAGAACATATAACAACATCAGAGCATTAAACAAAATGAATTTTGACTTAGTTAGGAAGAACTTAACACAGTTTAAATTTCTTAAGCCGAGAGAATCACAAGATGAATTCTGGGCCTTTAACTATTTAATTTAAACAAAAGACAATGAAAATGAAATCAAGAACACAGGAAATACATATGAATAAAGAAGACAAATCTCATACCGCCACCATTAGAATCTTTTTCGTGGAAATTTCAAGACATTTGCATGTGCATTCTATTCAACTTCGTAAGATTACATTCAAGTTCCAAATAGATAAAAGCATTCCCTTGCACTTCTTCCAACCCCTAATACATTTGGAAATCCTAATATATATACAAGTTGATTTCCTCTGGTTTGAAACTGATCACAATGATTATAAAGAAATGTCTCGGTTTTGAAACCGATTACAATGATAATAAATAAAAGTTTCGGTTTTGAAATCGATTACAATGATCAACAAGAAAACATTTCTTGATCCAGATTCTGGCTCCTCTGGAATTTTGGTCCCTTTCTTCGCCCTCTGACTCTATCTCGACCCTCCATGTGATTCACTGTCTTTCATTGACATATGGACATCATTTACTGGGCCTAGGAAAACTGAATTTTGTCTTACCCAGTCGGACCATTTCCTTCCATTACAAGTTAGAAGGAATATCATAATCTATCATTTTCTTTATCAGAATCTCCAGGTCAGTGCAAGAAGCATATGACATGAATGGCAGTGCAATCTTGACTACTTTAAACTGATTCATAATTTCAAAGTTTGTAAATAGATGCTCAACTAAAGTAGCTCCTTTCATATTTTCCTCCAGAGTTTCAAACTTATAATGATCCATTCTGCATCGAGTCAAATGAGCATTGTATTCTTCTTGATCATACAATTTATCCTTTCCATCCCAAAATGGTGAAATACCTTTGGTAAAAAATTGTTCAAATAAATATTTGAACTCATATACACTCTGTTCCATTCGTGTTGCCTTAGTTTTGACTGACTTCAATAGGTTATGTTTAGCAGTAACCCTCCTGGCCCAAATAATCAATGTAGTTTTGTCTTTAACTCCAATGGTCTGAAGGTCTGCAGTAGGAATGGAGTTGAGTATATTTATGGAGTTTTGGGCCCATTCTGATGGTTTCTTTGCTAAAGTTTAATTCACAACAGTGCATCTATTTTTGGTTGTTATGGCTATGTTTTCTTTATCATTAATTAAATTCAAATATGATTTGAACTTGGAACCTTCGATAGCTATAGAGTCCTAGATTATATGCTTGGCCCCCTGCAATAGACCTTTTCCTCTTAACCTTGCTTTCAATTTATTTATTCTCTCTTGCAAGACTTCATTCTCCTTTTGAAATTGATCCATCCTTTTATCCTTTGCATGCAATTCCTGCTTCAATTTCTCTATGCTTCATTTCATCCCTTTGATTTATCCTTCTTTCAAGCTAACTTGTGACATAGACTGGACAAGTCCTTTAGTGTTTGACCCAAATTCTATAGTAGGAGCTGAAACCACAATCTTGTTTAGAAATTATGTCTGATCTTGTGACCATTTCACCTTTTCTTATTCCAGCTGCAACACCCTAGCCTTGTATCCCAACGTTTCTTGATGAAGTGTTTCCTTTTCCTGTTCTATAGAAACCAATTATGTTGTTTATGGATGCTCTGTAGCAAGAATTTTCAATTTCTTCTTCAAACTTTGAATTAATTTGTCTTTCTCATCCAATGAAGATTTCAAACCTTAGGGGCCTTCAGATTCCAACCTCTTGACATGAGTCTTCCAATCTCTGCTAGATACCTTTTTCTGCCTCAACTGTCCTTCTAACTTCATTGCATAAGATGATAGTTTTGAATTCTTTAAAATTAAGCTCAAGTAATCAGAATACAACATATCATTGGTATGCTTATGGAATTTGACATTGTCTGGAGCACTTATGTTATCATATTTTATCGTTATTTCAAAGTCTTTGTCTTCATATGCAACTGAAATATTAAAGGTCCTCTTTTCAACACCCCTTGCTGTGAACAGAGAGTATTTATGCTGAGAAATATTTTCCACTTCAGGGAATAAATCCCTCATCTCACCTTGAGCTGTGTTTCCCTTCTCAACATACTGCTTGGCCAAGTCCTCTCTAGACTAATAAACTGACTCAGATTTTTTATCAAAGATGTATTTCTTACGGCTAAAGGTTCTTGAGCTACCGTCACTTTGGAGTTTATTTTCCTTTTCAACCTCTACAGTGCTAGTACCACTTTCCACCAAATATAGATTAGCTTGGTCTCTATACTCTTCCTCTTCCAAATCCACAATCTGTGCTAACTGTGTATCTTTCATCGTCTTTGGGGAAGTCTGTTGATCACTGATACCCATGGCCTCTAAATTGCTTCTCTTGCTATAAACACTTATGTTAAGAACTTTGATTATCAGTTTCTGAGGATCTTGTTGTGTTTGAATCAATTGTAGGGTTGCTTCCACTTGCGTTTTTTGGGTTTGCTGTAGAGATTCTTCTATATCAACACAGACCTCTAGATTAGCTAGCTTATCAAAACCCTCAAACTATTCATGTTCATAAGGGGCCAGTTTGTTCATCTGTCTTATTTTGGATATGATTTGGTGTGGATCATACCTTCTTCCATGTAACTGTGCAAAACCAAACTCTTTGAGCTTTGGTTGAACCTGAGATAAACATGATCTAGATTTTACAATAAAGGGGCCGATGAAAAAAGGTAACTTAAGGTTGGAGGCTTTGTGCAACTTCAGGAAATGCTCTGTCTCAGATATAATTCTATGCCTGATGAATTCGAGGGAAAAGATTCTAGGAGTCAGAAAAATAGGCAATAAGTAAGGGGATTCATGAAAACCATAAACCCAGATTACTATTGAGTGCATGAATAATACCCAATCCCCCACGTTGTTCTATGGATTTGGTTGTATATAGCTTCTCATGTCATCCAAAACTCTAGGTAGGCTGGTATTGAAAATAAAACTATCAACTCTGGACATGACTTTGTTGATGAAGATAAGTAATGTAATTGTTTTGTATTCAGTTCACACAAATGCTGCTTCAGGGAATTCCCTCTTGTTGGTTTCCAGGAAAGTTCTCAACAGATAGATGTACTATCTAAAATGTCTCAAGGAGAGAAAATTCACTAGTTGTTTATGAATAGTATCATCTAAAAATTGATCAAAGTTGATATGGGCTGATAGACCAGGTTCTAACTTGAAATAGGTCAGAGGGAAACCGAGCATGACTTCGACCATGTACTTGTCATTTTCTAAGACTAAAATTTGACTCAATAAGGAGCAGACCCACTGGACCTCGATGACCATTATATCTACATTCATAGGCAAGGAAAGACTTTTAGATAACTATTCAAGTTTGAAAATTTGTTGCAAAAATAGACTTCAGACCTCTGATGGATACTCTCTATATACCCTAATCAATTTCTCTTCATCAAATGGTTCAGAGTTTACAGAAAAGGACTCTGCTATGCTGAGGGATTCTCAAATTGACAACCTTTCTATCCTGCACAAGACCAGGGACCCTCGATTATTCACAATTATTCTTTCTTCATGGGCATATTGTTCAGTGCACCATCCTACAAATTCATGAAATGGAAAATCTATTTCGACAGCACAAGCTACTATGGTGGCCTAGATTGCTTCAAGGAATGATCTACATCTTCCTACTTTATTGGGCAGGTTTCTTCTGGACACTAAGATAGGAGAAATAGTGATTTCAACATAAAAAACATTTACGTTTCGGTCAATTAGGGCTTCTTCATTTTCCATAGGATCATTTTTTTTTACTGAGGTTATAATAGGCTCTATGGTTAAAACGTAAATAACTGGAAATGGGTGGAAATGGTGCACAATTGGTGTACTATTGAGCTGCAAGTGGAAGATGATAGTCACACCAAGGTTATAATGGTCTAGTATTCATAATAATAATCAAATAAAATAAATGAATAAAGGTCCTTTTATAATTTTTCATTTTTTGGGGACATGAGAAAGTGTTTTGAGGAAACCCACTTTTCATTCCAAAATGCACCTGGTGATGCCATGTACCTTCGAGAGAAAACCACGGTTTAAATTTCGGGACTGTTCTTTAAAATTAAACCATGTGAAACTTCACCCCTTGAAATCATTCTCGATCGTTGATCTTGAGAACTCATGACACACGATGTTTTGGAATCGATCAGCTTAGCACTCCTTCTATATTTATCCCTTCCCTACTATATCCAATCCCTTTCCCAGTTTATTAGGCTTCCAAACCAAATTTAGCGTTCCGCTAGATTTTGAAATCTTGATTTCGCACAATAAAAATTTAATGGTGACTAACATGATGTAAAACCCTTTGTTAGGATATTTAGACACTTAGGAGTTAGTAAGATCTACTTGGTCTATTGTGTCATTAGGTAAAAGTGTGTTTTCTAGTGTGCTTCTTTAGTATGCATTAGTATGCATTTGTAGTTAGGAAATCCAACGGTCACGATATGTTCCCGACATAGAGTGATATGACGGTTCATACTCTCCTTGATCTTAATGGCCATTGATCTATGGATTAACACCCAATTAGTCTATGGTCTCTATTTAAAGAGCATGGAGGGTCATTTGCCAATGATCGATTGTGATAAAATCTCTTGTAAAATCTCTCTGTAATCTTTTTCTTTGCATTAATAAACTGCTTCAAGTGGCCACGTTGGCTGGGGCCATGGATGTTTCCCCATAGGGGTTTTACCACGTGAAAACATCAGTGTGTTGATCTTTGATCTGGTTATGTGAGTGGTTACTGAAGGTGTTCGTCCTATGTTGGAATACTTGTGTTGTCGAACATGGTATCAGAGCATGTTTGAAGATCCGCTCCTATTGTAGATCGAGATCGTTGTTATAACCCTAAATTGCACCACACATGCTTATCTGGCATCAGGCCAATTCATATCCCTTCTTTGCCAAAACTCTATTGAACAACTCTTTGAAAATCCTCTTGTGTCAAGGCCCACGCGCCCTAACCCATTACTGCACGCGTGTGCATGCTGGCTGACTCACAACAACCCATGTGTACCTAACAAAGCATGAAAAAAGGAAAGTTGCCGACGGAACAAAAAGCTATGGGTCAGTTAACTGAAACTCCTGGCCATGCATGGCCGAGGGTTCGTCCAAAACCCTAGCTCCTTCTAGCTTATAAAAGAAGGGGTAGGGGTACCATTTGGAGGAGGAAAAATATAGTGAAGAAACTCTTCTCATTTACGTAATCCATTGTCCCAGCCCTTTAGCCTTTCCTCATGCCAAAGGAGATTTAATGCAAAGCAGTTGAAGGACAAAAGAAGAGGAGCCCAAGATCAGGTTCAAGGAGCGGTGGCTGGTTTCAGCTTTTTTGTAAGTTGATTCACTTTCAGTAATAAAAAGAATACTTTTCCCGTCCCAATGCATGAATTGTCGATGATTTGATTAATTTATGCTTGATTTCTAACCCTTGAGTATAGAAGTAGCATGCATGCATAATTGTTGTTTGTCTTGAGTGCAGGTCATCTGTGGAAGGAGAAACACAAGCAAGTGATCAAAGCGCAACGGAGGATCTACATCGAATGCCGATAATAAGGTTGGTGGTCTTTTTCCATGCATTTACTGTGAAAAAAGGGGTTTAAAGCTTGGGTTGTAGGTAAAAAAGTAGTTTCTATTCAGTCAAATTCTACATGCAAGTCTGACCCTAGTTTGCTAGTCCGTAGGGTGTTTTTCCCAACAACAAAATTGATGACCATACTGGGGAGAATACTCTTTAGGGTTCCTAGATTTATTTAAGTTTTTGGGTAGTTTAAAGATTAGGTTTTCTATTTTTATTTGCCTGTCTTCTTCTGTAAGGTCTGAGCTAGCAGGGAGTCTGGTTTTCCATACCAACTTTCCTTGACTTTTGCTTGACTTTAGTTTTTGGGACACACAGAGGTACACACGGTCTGCAAAAGGCCTACACGTGTGTACCCGCGCCCTATCCTCTTACAGCCCGTGTGTGAATGCTAGCTGTAGAGATAGCAGTAGCATGTAGGAGTTCAGAGAACCTTAGAGGCAATCCTCCTCTTCCCTATCATAATTATACATTCTCAGGGGGTTTTTTGGAATCCTGTCTGAGTCTTGCTGGTTCACAGTGCTATCTCAAATTGCTTTTTTCGCCTTATTATTCCTTGCATTATTTGTCTTTTCTGTTAGAAAGAGAATACAAGCCTTCAAGGGACCCTGGTTATCAATACCAGAGGCCTCTTCCTACTCTGGACTGCATGTTCTCATTTTTTTCTTTATAATTTAGATATACACGCAGCCTGTACAAGGTCAGCCTGCGTGTACATGCTTTCTATCTCTGCTCAGCACGCGTTTGCATGTGTGTTGTTTTAGTGATAGTCGCGTGCTTAGATAGGCTACTTTTTGTTCAGGGTGGGGCAGTCATCCCCTCCTTTGATAAGAAGTATTCCTCTCAGGTGTTTGAGTCTAAGTTTGAACAGTCAGTAAGTTAGGTCATCTTACCCTTAGCCTGCCTTTTCTTAGTTAATAGTCGACAGAAAATATATTTTTTTTTTTTTGGTTTTTAGACAAGCGTGAGAGTCTTTGTTTTTTTATTGCCATTGTGTGATTCTTTACTCTGATTCTTTGCGATCCATGCCTTAAGCTAGAATTTGTTTTTCTTGGTTTTTTGCTTGTTGGTATTTTCCTGTTTTTGCTTTACTAGCACTTAAATAAAAAAAAATCTCTTTTCATTTTCTTCTTTGGTTGAAGAGTGTGTTTCTGCATCATTAGCTAGGGAGAAGTCTTTTATTTTGTAAGTTTTTGTAGTGCACTTAGATCATAAGTAGCTCGTAGTCGAGAGAAATCCCTTTGAGTTTGCTACATAAATTCTTAGAAAAAAAAAAAAAAATCTTTTTTTTGTGAAAAGTCGTTGAAATTTTGCATTTAGTAAAAGTCTTTTGTTTCCATCTTTTTTCATTCATTTTTTCTTTTGTATTTCCACATAATTAGTTTCACCCTCATACCCCTTGACGTAAGATAAAGCCATAAAAACAATGCTAATTTTAAAATCTACTAGACTTTTATGTTTGTAGGGTTCACAAACTAGTTCAGGACTAAGGCCTTGGATTAGGTTGGAGAGGAAACTCTTCAAGGCCATTCAAAACCAAACACTAGAGTTTGAGATAGGGAGTGTCTAAGTCCAGTTTCGTGGAAGTTATCCGGGACCCCCCTCTAACACATGGGATAAACACGAGGTCGCATGCAGAAAGGTAGCGGAGATAACCCCTCCAAAGCCAAACCAATCATAGTGGAGAACACATATAGAGGGCTTGTTTTGGGATTCCGTCGTTTTCATTTTCCACAGGGCTTCGTGGGTCTTGAATCCATTTGAGGTCCTCAGTTGTCTTCCGGACCATTTTCTCTCGATACCTTTGACAGGTTTCGGGCTTGATACCCTGCTCATTGTGGTCTACCTGACTTTCGACTGTACCCGCTTGGTGACTGTTCACGTGCTGGCAACCTAGTTGCCAATCTTTTTAGGGACATATACAGGTGACTGCGGGGGTATACTGCGGTACCTAGGACAGACATCAGGCCACGCTTTGCAGAGTATACCTGGAGGGTGCTTCCATGTTCGAGTTTCAATTGCACCGGTAAGTTTCTCTAGTGTTGGTTGTTGTAACTATTCTTCCAAATAATTTAGTGATTGCTTGTCTTATCTCTTAGGGGCTTCTTTTTAGTGTGTGTTACTTTTGAATGTTTAGAATACCTTAGCGTGTCTTGGATCTTCTCACACAGTGGAGGATCTCGAGCTCCGCCGGTCATGAATTCTTCTTGGCCTGCCACCGGTTACACTGGAGCCACCCCCGCCACCATTAAGGCGGAAGCTAGACCAACAAGGGTCTTTTAAAGTGACCGGGTTACAAACCTTTGTGCCCAAACAACTCCTGGAGGAATCAACCACCAATATTGGCTCGGTTGAAACCCCAACCACTGATATCTTGGCACCGTTTATTGTACCAATGCAATTTCATGAACGCCAGATAGTGCCTCACACAGCTATGGAAACAAACGTTGTTACTTCTTCTGTGAATTCTTCAATTCCCACCACAGTTGCTACCACA
Source organism: Picea abies (assembly GCA_900067695.1). Taxonomy (NCBI): domain Eukaryota; kingdom Viridiplantae; phylum Streptophyta; class Pinopsida; order Pinales; family Pinaceae; genus Picea; species Picea abies. Next base: position 1,752 of record CBVK0103389214.1, on the reverse strand, counting down.
GGAGAGTCATCTCCTAACTTACCGTCATCGATCTGCACCACCATGGTCTCGACCACAACTACGTCGCATAGTAGACTAAACCCGTCTATGGCGACGACCACAACCCCCTTCACACCTAGTGCGACAGTTCCTCCGTTCTCATACAGTATGCCTAGTTCAGGTACAAGTCCTGCACTAACCTACTCCACTTTATAGACTTTGGGTCTGGGGGCAGGGAGATCTAACGATCCTCTGCAAGGTCAACTTGGGGGCACTCCTGTCCCTTTTAATGCTTTTCCTTATGCAGGAGGTCATATCCCTCCTTCGTCCCCTTTGCTTGGTGGTCTGCATCAACAGTCCACCGGGCAACCTACACACACTAGTTTATTTGGAGCAGGGAGTCAAGGAACACCTGTGCACAGTATGCCGGTAGGTTCGACACCATTTTCTTGGAATGGGATGTTTGGTAACAACACTTTCTCATCAACCGCTTTCCCATCTAGGGGAAATCCCATTTTTGGACAGTCTACTCCTGTGCAGGGTACTATTTCTGCGCAGGGGGCACATATAGCAGGACCTTGGAACTTAGGACAAGGATCCGTTCCCTCCTCTGGAATGTCGTTCTGGGGTAATTATTTCCACAGTCAATGGAACCCTGGACAGACTACTATGCCTCTCCCATCAGGGCCGACATATGGTAATCCTTCCCAAAGTCCTTCGAACACGATGCATGCCCAACACTCTATGTCCATTATGGGAAATCAACCGATGATGTCTCCACAGATGCAAAATCCTTACGCTGGTCAGGGCCATGGTTTCTACCAGAATCCGGGCCAGCAACCAAACTTTTACTAGCAACCTGGTGCCAGTCAAACTCTAGGACCCTTTTTCCTAGGTTATCAGCAACAACCCAAACTACCATTCCTGGCGACTTTACACTTGCCAGATTTGACAAGGTTGTTAAACGATCCTATTTGTCATGATCCACGTTGGCCTCCTATGCCAACGAAGTTACCTTCAGACATTCCAAAGTTCGAGGCCAAGCCTAATGAAGATCCAGGTGATCATGTGACTACCTTCCATCTTTGGTGTTCATCTAACTCATTGAAAGATGACTCAATACAGTTGTGATTGTTTCAACTTACTCTTATCGGGAGTGCCGTGAAATGGTACATCGAGCTTGATCACTCAAGATACTCTTCTTTTGGCGAACTGGCGATGGCCTTCCTTAACCATTTCCAGTTACTTGTGAGATACGATGCTGGCACATAGCTGCTCACCAATTTCGAATAGACAACAGCGAGCCATATCTCTGATCATATCTGAGAGTGGAGACGCCGGAAGAGTCTAATCAAAGTACCAGTCCAACCAGCATTCCTGCTTGAGTGGTTCTTTACGTCTTTGGTTCCACAGTTATCCAAAGACGTCCTGACTTCCAGAGTTTTCTCCAAAGAAGATGACATCATGAGGGCTCAACAGTTTGAGCTCATCTATTCTCAGTCTAGTTTATTATACACCATCTTGCCAGATGCGCCACGTTCGATATTGGATAAAACTAGACAGAGAGCTGGACCACATGCCGATGGTATTGTTGGTTCAACACAAACCAAGACTGCTAAGCAATTGACAAAATAGCTGCAATAGTTATCCATACAACACACAGCGGCTAACCAAACTACTACATTGGCTGCTCCCCCTACCCAAACGTCGAAAGTACACACCATGCAGTCGACTAACCCAAAGGCCACCCAGTAGCCTGAAGGGAAGAAAAAA
>CBVK0103389205.1:0-22343 GCA_900067695.1 Picea abies | reverse complement strand
ATATATATATATATATATATATATATATATATATATATATAAAGTGTGCCATAACATCATCCAAAAAGTACATAGAGGGGAAAAAATGTGGGCTACTATGCTTGTACATCATCACATAAGAACACACTAAAGACATGAGAATCTACTCATCTTCCTATATGAAATTGTGCTCACGGTAACACATCACTGATCTAGCTACTCACCACAGTAGATGGATGATATTTTCTGGCACACCCACTATGTGCCTCTATAAGTGATAAGGAAAATATCATAATATCATGGAGGGGACACCCATGGAAATCCCCTTGAGATTCATCTCTACCTTGTGGAGCCCTCCAGCTCTGCCAGTTGCCTTTGCTGCTACCTAAACACCACTACGTTGTCCAAATGGTGACATCCCAGTGGGATGTGTTGTCCCTCAGTCTGCATAATGAAAACAAATATGCTTAGATCCCTCATTATACAACACACAAAAAAAAACCATATATCATAAGAAATCAAAAATACTTTTACAAGGTCACGTTTTTGAATTTAGTTGATGCAACCCACTTTGACCCTTCAGGGAGCACTAGATATGCACTACCTCTAAAATCCACCCTGGCACAAGGGTATTCCTCCACCATCACAATATGTCTCCTCCACCATGTGAAGAAACTAGCCATGAAAGAAAACGATAAAGGATCATTCCCTAACCGAGGTGAAAGGCTAGTCCATTGTTCCATCAATATTCCCTATCAAAGAGACCTATGGCTGCATCAAGGGTACTCGTTCCATAAAGAAGGATACCAAGAATGATCCATAATTGAACTGTTTCTTCCTTTCTATCTTGCATCTTGAAATATGATCCTTAAAATTCACCAAGATGTTGGACACATCGACCACACTGAGAGGGAGGGGGGTGAATCAGTGTGAGGCTCATTTTACACTTCTTACAAAACTTTAGTTAGCAATCACCATTTAATCATTAGTTCCATTCACACTTAGTTGCTTTCATGTAAACATATCTCAACAACATACATCAACAATAAAGAACTTTGAACCATCAAAATAATGAACATAAAGAACACCGGATATATGTATAAGTTTCTTTTATATTACAAAATCAATCCTTGGGGTTTATCAACACTAACTAAAATGAGACCCAACTCAAAGAGAGCGCCAAATCTCAATGCAAGACCCAACCTGCAGATCTTAGCAACAATTGAGAAGAGGAATCCAATCCTCAAGTAAAAGACCCAACTTTTAGACAAAAAGAAATTTGTCTAACTGTACCAACAGTCTATACCAAGACAAGTGCATCAACTATGCACAACACAACCAGTCACCTCAACCTGTCTCATCAATATCATCATTTGATCAAGTCAACTCTCAACCATATGCACAATATTACCCAGTTAACCAATAATATACCTGTGTAATACACCATACTCTCCATAAACCAAATACCATAAACCATTACCCAAGACCATGTACCAAAAACATACCTTTAATCCTGCAACAATCATCAAGGCATATACCATACCATGCAACAATTGGAACAATTCCAATATGCAAATCTAATGTGGTTATTGAACCACCAACTTTTTGCAGCTACCAAATCTGTTGTTGCGGTTTTGCTACCACGATTCTGCTGCCACTGTTTTTCTGCCGGGATTCTATTGCCACAGTTATTCTCCTATGATACTGCTGTCATGATTCTTCTACCGCGCATTTTTTGCCATATTTTTTCTGTCGCAATTTTTCTGCCACACTTTTTCTTCCTTACTTTTTCTGTTACAAATTTTCTCTATCAATAATACCTACCCAAATAACCTTTCAAAAATGGATATTCAATATTCTCAAAGATCATTATCATAAGAGACCCTTGCTCTCTTATTTATACTTCTCCAAGTATCTTCCTCTAGGGGTTATCTTCTAACCAACTTACCCAACTTCCTTCTTTTGGGGCCAACCCACTTCTAACCACTTACAACCACTTTCTCTGCAAATAGTAAACTCTCCACTTCTAGTTGCAACTAATTTATTTTTAATTGTTAATTTGTTGCAACCACTTAACCCATGAATAACCACTTTCACTGATCAACTTCTTCTTTGAGATTCTATAATAATTTGACTTCTTTTACCTTCTAGGGGCTTCTAGATAACTCGTGAGAGTTCTCCAACTTGACATGGACATAACTCTCTAACCGTGAGGAGTTAGGTGACATTCCACATATCACCGAAAACAAAATGACGAGAACTATCCATATAGAATAGTCTCACTTGAAAATTCATTGATAGTCATTACATTATCCCTCAAACAAACTTGAGTTTCGAACCACACATCTAGGATGACTCAACCATTGAACCATTTGGAATTTATAAAGCGTCTTCCCATGAGGGCTTTCACCACAAGGGGACCACTTTGAGAAATTTATCCAAGAGCGTCTTATTGTGAGGGATTGCAACATAAGGGGACCACTTTGGAGTTCATCCATTTGGTACTTCCTATCAACCATGACATGAAATCAATGATACAACACTATGCCACCACATGAAATCAACCCTTTTACATCAATTACATAAATGAACACATGATCCAATAATACATCATTATGAAAATACTTGACATCAATTCATTTGACATGAATCCAATGACATCAATGAAAACATAGTACAACAATATCCCCCTTTGGCATTTATGGAAACACCAACATTGATGTTAACACCAATCATTGATGGAAACACAAAGGAAAAACAATGCACATGATCCCTCTATGATAATCATTCCTCATCAATGGTCATATCCACCTCAATGTGACTATCTCTCCCACTTTGATATCAATGGAAAAGGTTCTATCTCTTTGGGGTTTCTCTCCCTAACTAAACTGTCCTTGAGGCCTCTCCCCCTAGGTGCACTTTCCTATGGGATGCTCTCCATGCATCTGATGAATCTCTCTCCCTTTGACAAGGGAAATCACTCTGATGTAATGATGATGATATGGATGCCAATAATATGTCCTGCTAGAATCACGCCTCTACATCCGATCATGGGAAGAAGAATAACTCCCCCTGTGGGTATGTCTTCCCCTATATTCTATGCAAGATGAACACTATGCTACTATTGCAATTTGCGTATGCTACAAGTTTTGTTGCTCAACCAGAACATTGATTAACTTCTCAACCAAATCAAGAGAACAATGATCCTTGGACCTGCCCATGCATTAACCATATAAATGCGTGCCATACCATAAATCAAGTGCATGCCAATCATACATACTAACTTGTGTATCAATGATGAAACAAATGATATGTCAATAATAAATAGTGAATCATTAACAAACCATCAACCATATACATCCTATTCCATACCATGTGTCAATCATGCCCACAACCATGTACATCAAGTATGCACATAAAAACCATGCAAGATATCATCACTGAAGTGTATTAACCATGTGCCAAATGTGTATCAATTTCATCAGTAACATCATCAACCATACAACATACCAACCATGTGCCTCAAAAAAATCTCATATCACTCATGATATTCCTCTATCATGAACCAAGTGCCACAACCATGTATCTCAACCATCAATATATCAACCACACATCATAAAAAGTGTCTCCACTATATCATTGCATACATCATGTACCAAAGAAAGTGCATCAACCTATTGAGAGGTCCTAAACCCCTTTATCTCAATGACAGGAACCAAACCTGCCACAGAGGCCCAATTAGACTCTACAACATTTAATGGTTGAATGGTTCTCTAGATATTTTGATCTGCCCAATTTATCAATGGGATTTACGTAGTGATTGACAGGATATATTCTTATGAAAGTTCCTCCTTCAGTTTAAATGTTCTATTTTTGTATTTTATTTTATTAGATGGGTCTTATCAAAGATGTGTGCTAGTACAAACCAACTGGTAAAGGGGTTTCTTAAATACTGAAGAAGGATGAGCTTGGGATAACCCTTGTGCTCAAGCATACAGACAAAGATATTCATACCTGTGACAAGCCTAGTACTAATACATTAATTTGTTGGTATTTCAATTATTGACTGAGATACAATTATCATAAGAAAACACAGATGCAACAAGATGATGGCAAGAAAAATACTTTCCTTAGCTCTAGCATTAATCACACATTAACACAACAATTTTATTTCATCATTAGAGACAATAATTACAAAAATAAAATATTAAAACAACTAACTTATCAATAGATTCATGAACGCTTACTCGTTACAACATCCATTAATGAAACAAAGTTGGAATTAATTCCTCCTCAATCCAATCACACAACACCTTTGATGAAAAACATAAATTTGTCTCCGGTCCTAAACAAGACTTCTCATTTAAGGTAGTTTAGAAATAGTTCTTTACAATTCCAAAAATGAGGGTCTTCCCAAAAACAATCGACCTTTGCGAAAAGGTCAATCCTCTTATTTATAATGAATCATTAACTAAAAATAGCTATTTTAAGTGCAAGCTAAGTAAAACAAAATATTGTCACATGGCACTTTAATCCCTCTATTCTCTAAGAATCGTCGAATAATTTTATTGAAGTGGATGACTCTTCTCACATTCCAACCATTTGATGAAAATTTCCTCGCATTTGTTGGCATATGGGAGCTTGTGTTGGTACATCGGGGATGAAAGGATTTCTTTCACTTCTATTACCCGTTCTCTGTACTTGATTATTTTAAAATCAGCCACTGCAAAACTGCTCGAGCCTTAATCAGATGCTCCATGAACTGCTATACTTCACCTGGCACCATAATTTCCACCTTTTCTATCTCTGTTGTCCATGTCGAGTCTTGTTCTACATGTTTCTTGACTATGTCATGCAAGTCAACAAAGTCTTTGAGTGAGACAAATTCTGGGAGGCTGATGCCTTTCATCTCTTGATTAATCTTTTCCCATCTCTTTTCTCACTCGATCCACTTTACCTGAATCTTCTGCTGAGGTTCCTGGGCCATTTTTACCCATTATTCAGCCTCTTTCCTAATCCGATCGATGCTACTATACCTTAGCACTCTAATGGAATGCTCTTTGGCATATTGAACCTTTTGAACCACATTGATGCAATCGATCCTTTCTACTACTTGGTGCAATTTCTAATAGCACCTTTCCACATCCTTGCAGGTCGCTAGTGCCATAAGGGTGTCTTATTGGAAATTGGCTATACCTATAGTGAAAAGGTGTCATTTATTCGTGAATTTGACATAGGTATATTGGAACTCATTTCTAAAAAACATCGTGGCCTGTGTAGAGTCCTGATATTATTTTTCCAAATGGTGAAGATGCTCTAACTCCTTAAGTGCAACGACGAGCTCCTTTTCATATTTTATTTCTCTATCCAATGTGGAATCCATGATAGCCATCCCTGTGCCGATAAGCTCGGATGTATTGGCGTGCTCTGTGCTGACTAGCTTCTCCTCCATAGTGATGAGAATCGAGCTATCTAATGTGATATTCCTATTCTTAGTGGTCCTCTTCATGATGGATTTTCTCTTCCTGTCATAGGTGATCTCTTGTTTGTCAACAACCTCATCAATAAGTTTGGGGATTTGTTGTTCTCCCTAGGTTAGAGTATTTCCCAAGCTCACAACTGTGTGTATCTATTCTAGGATGGGTTCCTGAACTTCTTCCATATGTCCCGATGCCTCGACCTCCATTTTTTTCTCATCGACTGGTGAGGTATAGGACAAAATGAAAGAACCAGGGGTAGGTTCAGTACTTACCTGGTAATCAGCTATCGAAGTGTCAATTTCTTGTTGTGGAATTTCTTCTTTATGCCCACTCGATCCTATCTCATCCCTTGAGATTTCTATTGGGGTTCCTGGCAAGTCAAGTAGCTCAGTGTCTAAGACACTTTTGACCTCATGGTCTCTCTGTGGAAGGTTTTTAATTGAAGCATTGGGACCTAGGATAGATGCTTTCTTAGGTTCATTTTCCTTTGTAATCTACACTAGAGTCACCAGAGACACCTCTGTACTCTCCTGATCATCATAGATGGTTATTAAGTCAAAAATGGGGTTTGGTACACTTGTCCTACCTGGTGTCCTTTCTATCTCAGGCTGGGTTGAAATTCCCCTTGGTGATATGATTTGTGGTGGTGGAACTTCAGGGTTTTCTGGCCCAGTGATTTCTTCAAGTTGTATTGGCTCTAAGACACTTGGCTCTCCTCTGATTTCGATTGGGTCATAAGTGGGAATCCTCGACATCTCTATGAGATCAGGGTTATTTTTTAGCTAATCAATGATTCTCTATGCCCATTCTAGCAAGATAAATCCTCTTCTTTGTGCCTCTATAGTCTTTGTTGCTCTAATTTATACCCTGACTCTAAGGGCCTCTTAGGCCAACTGCTCTATTGTCTCCACCTAGTCATATATTCTCATAGCCTTGAACCTGGTCATGTTTGGGTTGGAAATTATCTGTACTACCTCCTCCCAGTCCTAAGCAGATTCTATGAAAATTTCATCCTCAAATTTGTCATGCACGTATGGCCAACATGAGGATACCTGTGAAGCATTTTGGGGAACCAGGCCTTTGGGGTCGTGCTTGCAGAATCGACATGTTGGGAACCTGAATTCAAGTTGGCTCATCCCTTCTTGTTTGGCTTGAGCAGTGTCCTTTACCAAATAAAACCCCACATGGAAACTGTAGGGTATGAAAGCCCCTTTGTTGTACTTGACTAGCGTGGCATTATAACCCTACAGGATAGTTTGATAACAGATTTATCCCACAATGATCCAGTCTGGGACATGAGAAGGGAGTATATGCATTGATCCGGTGGCCCCGAACACCCTGATATAGGTTGTGTGTTCAGCTAAATACCAGTGGCCTAACTTCGCTACCATTTTCTTAGCTGCTATGGATAGTCTCAGGAATTATTTTTTAAATATAATAAAGTAAATACGGGCGATGAATTCATGGAAAATGAGTGTGTAGGATTTTTTGTACCTGTTATCCCATAGTATGCTGAAGTAAAATGGGGAGCTCCACAACATGCTATCTTAAATTCATGGCGACGAAGAAATTTCTCACATAGATCACATCAAGAAGGCATGAGGTCATGTGGAAAGCAGGTGCTTCCCCTTCTTTCGGTGTCTGATCCTGTTGTACACAGATGATCAATTTCTTGGAAATTATTGCTCCCCAGTTGAAGCTGCTTTTGGAGATTGCCACTATGTATGCCAAGGGAATCCATTCTTCCAAAAACTTGGAGTAGTCCTTCTCTGATCCAAAAAGATATTTTAATGACTGTGGTTGATTTATTATGCATGCGTTTTATTAACCAATTAGGAAGCTGAATGAAAGAGGAAGAAGATATGAGAAGTTAAAAAAGCCATATACACATGTGCATATCTGAAATAAATCAAACAACAACAACAAAACATAACACAAACATGATAATGGAGTTCGGAAATCTCGCGTACGTCTCTGGGCCTTGTCTTGGTGGACTTTTCTTATTTCTGTTTGAATCTTCAAATATACATCATGATAGTTCCAAAAGGTTACAAAAATGATATGTTAATGTTCTACCAAATCTCATGAGCCCATCAAAATGGACAACACCCAAATCGGATGAACAAAGCTCCCAGAAATGGCCCGCAAAGGTGTGCTCCTCAATAGCTTCCCTGCATAACAATGGCCTTTGGCTTGGCTTTGCTTCATCATAACTCTGCTCTAACTATCCTCCATGGCCTCAAATAGGTTTGGTTTATATAGAGTTGAAGTTGGTTATCCTTCCCCAACTTCCTCCCAAAATCTGGGCTCAAAAAGAGCCCAATATCTCCCAATAATGGCCAAAAATCTCCATTAACATGCTTAAAAACAATAAAAAAATCCAAAACCATATAAAAAACCCACTTTATGTTTAAATTTGGGCTTTATCCCCCTTGAATGGAGCCCCCCCCTTATTATGGTCATATTATAGCTATATATGGCCAAGCGCTAGCCCTAAACTTGTGCTAGCTCCTGGTTTTGGGGCACAATGCTTGGGATCAAGGCTCTAACACCTCGTGCCTTAAGGGATAAGCCCCACGCAATCAATGGTCACATGGTGAAATGGTTAGAACCATGCCCCAAATTGTGCCCAATGTATAGTTAGACAGTGGCACCTGCGCCCTTGGTTATATGAAGTGTCAAATGACCATGGGCTGGGGCTTATCCCCAGCCCCCTCTGTGCCAAAATTTAATACATTACACTTTATTTAAAATAAATTGGCTAATAATACACAAGAACCATTGTGGGGAGTGGCAATTCGGATATTTTCAAGGTGTAAGCTCTCTCTGTTGGAGGTCATGATTTCAAATCCTTCGAACTCCAAAAATATTTTACACTTCCATCCAGTGATAGGGTGCCACATGGCAGCCCACGTCTGGGCCACGTGGAACCTCTTCATTGGCCTAAAAAATGCCACTTATCATATTCTGAGTGGATCTGTCTTGTGCCCAGTCAAACTGCCCAATCACCCTACTACTGTGCTGCCACATGTCATTTTGATGATGTCAGCATGATGATGTTAGCAGGACGTCATGCTGACATCATCATTGACTTTTGTTAGTTGACTTTTTTGCTATTTGGGAAAATGGTTAGAGTACGACAACTCTTGCATACAACATCCATTTGATAAATTAAATATATGGATGGAATCAACACGACGATTCGGTCACAATGGATTTGGTTTCATCTGATTATGAGAACTTTCATTTTGAGCCTTTTTTTTATCCCTATTAGGCTCCTGGATCCGATTCAGGATCATTCTCTCCATAAATTCGACAAATGAGAGTCATCAAGTAGATGTGTGGCTTCCTCAGGTTAACTGTCCCATACCAGCCATTGCTCTTGTTTGTAAAAGTTTTGTCCTCCTTCTACCATGAGGCCATCAACCAGTTGGTGTCGTGGAATTCGTAGAAATTCACCATGAAGTCTGTGTTTAATCTCTCCTTCGGGTCTCTGTGTTTGTAGTACTTCTATACTTTTGCTGGGAGGAAAAATCAGACACACCTGTCATTCTCATCATTGATTAAGCATTTCTACACATTTGTATGGTTGATTAGCCACCTCAAAACCTCCATCTGTGGGAAAACTGGGGTTATGCAGGCTACCCCGTGCAAGTATGACCATAGGATATTTGGGAACACCTGGTCATCGAGAATCCTTACATTTGGGTCATTGTGTGCGATACACTCCCGTTAATCCTCCCAGATGATTCTTTTGAATAGGTCCCCCCACTTGGGGAGCATTACCTTGGACCCAGTGTTTTCTTCCGTATCGCCGAAGACCAAAGGTTGAAGAAAGGATTTCTTATTTGAGGTTTTAATGAAAGGATCCGGCATGGGAGCATACTCCAACTGCCTCACAGTACCAGGAGAAAAGCCTTCACTTGTTTCTGCTTCCTTCAACTTAGGTTCTCTTTGCAAGCATTTGGTCGTAGGCTTTCTTAGAGGCATTTTCCTTGTAGCTAGAACATAGTTATAGACTGTGCGAGAAATTAGATGCATATAAAAAATTACGACTGGAAAATAGACAAACTTTAACACATACCTCAGCTGCTTGTTTAACTTGGTTTTGATAATCTGAGAATCGACACAGTCTTGAGACGCTTGCTTTGGTTCTTCAGATGCTCTAGAATTCTAACTTGTGTGTAGAATGAAAATGTTCAAAGTCGTTCTAATTATTTAAATAGAGATGAACTTACCTTGTCACATCAACCATTCAATTTGGGTTATGAGTGTACTATAAAATCTACCACTTGATCTTCAAATACATTTAAAATTAAATTCAATTGTACGTTGACGACGCAGGCACAGGTTGTAACATGGCCTATCGGTGATTTAAAATTGGTTTTGTTCAATTGGCGCATGAGGTAGAAAAAAATGTGGGATGAAGCATTAAATGGTATATTAAATGTCAGAATCTGATCGTATCTCGTGTTGAAAACATCCCATTGTTTCACTAGTCCAACTAGTGATTCGGAGGTTGGGGTTTCTCTTTAAACACTTTTCGTTGAGAGATGATGCTGATCGATATTTCCGTATAGATATGACATGGCAAGGATGACTAGGATGTGTGATGAGGACACATGGAACCTTAATATGAATCAAGACGAAACTAGGCCATGCGATACCCCTACATGACAAAGAGACATGGCACTCGAGACCGACATCTTCTTTTACCCGTGTTATTCGAAATCATGAATTTACTTAAGCTAAACATTCTAAAATCTGATCCCATCCTGCCGATGATGAAAAGTGTCTAGGGTCGACGATCGACGATAAACCTACCCAAGTGTTCCTGAATTGACCATATCGAAAATTCCTCGATGCTAAAAGTGTATCGAGGGTCAACAATCGATGATGTGTTTAAAGCAGAAAAAATCCATTGTTTTAACCTTTTTTAGATTTCCCCGACCCCGATCAAGTGCATCGGTCATCAACTATCAGTGGTTTTTTATGGATTTTTTCAATGTCTATCCCTCCCATAATTTGCCAACGTCGATGGGGATCGACTATCTCTTGAATCTTCATGGAGAATGAACCACACAAACCACCTCTGTCTTCTAGCGATGTTGATGGTGCATCAACGATCGATGATTAGTGTAACTCTGTGGCCACTTTTCCTTCTTGAATTTTGTCGATGTCAAACACACATGCATTAGTTCGAAATGTTAGTTGTAGAATCTTAGTTAGAATGACAAGTTCTTTTAGACAAAAGATTTCATTTAACAAGTTCAAACAAATCCAACTTGATCGATAAGATTCATGAAAACAAAAATAAACCATCCTCCCACAGTTAACTCAATTTAGACAGTAACAGAACAAGTGGTACCCAAGAAGTGATAGGATTTCATAAATATTTTAGGGTATGTTGAGTGCTCAACAAATGGTGATTTATTGGGCGAAAGCAAAATCTTTGTTCCTTCCCCGGGCTTAGCTGATGCATAAGCTAGTTAAGAACCTAATTGGTTTTTATTTTATCATAGTCTCTCCTATCCTTGCATTTACAATTCCCCCGCTTCGTGAATCCAGGCCAACCCATGGAGTTTCAACCTTTATTCCTCCTTCGTTGCTCTTGACCATGACCCATGCCCCCTTTTGACAAGATCTAAGTAAATCATTCGCTGGAACCATGCCTTTAAGTTATCATCATTTACTTGTTGTGGTGTTGCTTCACTGTCAGTGAGCGTCCATATCCTTGACAGAGTCACCCTTACATAATAGACCTTGCTCCACTTCCAGTGAGCGCCCATGGCCCCAACGAAGTTATCTGCATACCCTCTCCTACTTTGCACTGATTTGATATAATTGATTTATTTTTGGCAGATATTCCCTGAGCGAGTGGGAGAGGAGGACGTCTGTTATCTGCAAGATGAGATGGTTAAGGTGAAATTATTCCTAGCTCTGTCTTGAGGTACATATGGTACTTTCCAACTTTCCATCATTCCCTTTAGGTTTTACTAGACCACCAGGCGGACACTTCATCACTTTCCAAGGTCATTTATCTGCAAAGGTCAGATATATAATTATTTTAAGAAAACCACAATTTGCCCAACGTTTCTTGTGTTGTATGTAAGTTTGATTCAGGAATAGAGTTTGATACATTGTATTGATTACGGTCAACCAATGCCTTACAGAACACAACTTTATTGTACAAAAAATACCACACAAATAAAAAACAAAAATAACAGGCTCTGCAATCAGCATACCTAGCACCTACACATAGAATAACATGAAAACACACACAACCATTTTTTTTTTAACAAAAGTATTGTTTTAGGTCCTGGCCATTCACTGGTAGGGCGTCGAGTTCCCCCCTTAGATTTTGCAACCAGTATGTTCCTGTCCCAAGTTTATCGGCTACCTGGAAAGGTCTAAGCCATAGAATATGAAACTTTGAACGTTTTCCCTTCGGTATATTTTCTCTATCCCATTTCAAGACTAAGTCTCCTACTTCAAAATTCTTCTCTCTGGCCTTATGCTTGTCAAACAATCTTTTAACTATCTGTTGATGAGAATTTTTTTTTTATTTTTCTTTCTCCATTTCTTCTTCTAGCATGAGGAGGGTATCAATTCTCTGTTGAATAACTAATGAGGGTTTTCCTCTAGATCCCTGAGCAAGATGAAGAGATGGAAGATATAGCCCGTTCAAGAGAATGGCTTCTTCTCCGTATACCAGAAAGTATGGGGAGTTACCTATAGCTTCCTTGGGTGTTACTCTATAGGCCCATAAGGCATTAGGAAGAGAGCGATGCCAATTCCTCTAATTGTTTGCAACTATTTTCTTCAAGATCCTCACTATGTTCTTATTGGTTGATTCTGCCACTCCATTCCCCTATGGATAGTAGTTTGCAGAGTATCTGATTATGATTCCTTTGTATAAAGAAATCTTTGTTAGTAGGGTGGAAGAAAAGTAAGAGGCATTATCAAAAAAATAATGGAAGACATACTGAAACTTGTGATCAGCTGTTGTTATACGAATTGGATTACCACCTTTTCATTTACGTGAGTCAGAGGGATGGCCTTTGTGCATTTCATGAAATAGTCCATAGAGGTCAATATGTATCTATGTTGTTTTGAATAACTCGGGGTAATATCCCCTATGACATATAACCCCCATTACTCGAATGGTCTGGATATGGCCATTGGTTGGAGTGGGACAACTGCTCTTTTTCCCCTCCCCAAGCTTATTTGACAAGTTTTGCAGTTTCTAGCGTATGTATGAGCATCTCTAAACAACGTATGCCAGTAATAGATGACTCTCAGTATCTTCTGAGTGGTGGTATTCCATGAAAAGTTTTCACCTGCAGGACCATCATGTAGCTCCTTTAGAATCGTGTCTGTGTCTTCATGTTCGAGACATCTCAAAAGTACCCCATCATAATTTACATGGAAAAACACCGAATTTATAAGGTGATATTGTGCTTATTTCAGTATGAGAGCTTTCCTTTCCTTAGGGTTTAAGTTTTATGGGAAAGTCCCATGAAGGAGGAGATAAATTTGTTTTCCATACCAAGACCCCTACCTTGGGGGAACATATAAAGCTTCACTACACCATAACGCCAATTCATTTTCCCACCCAGAGTCTTCATTTACTTGGTCTTAGGCTTCAATGGTTAGTTTACACAATCCCTGTCCCTTAACAAGTTTGGAAGTTTTTATATCTAGATCAAATTCTTGGACAACTTCCATCCAATTTCCTCTTCTTCCCCCCATCTACTATTGAGTGAATAGGGATTGGACTGTGGGATGAGGCACGATGACTTTGGTGTAATTGTTTAGGATGTAAGATATGAAATGTTTTACTTCTTTGTATACCGCATAAGCCTGTTTGTCTATAGCAGGGTAATTTATTTCATCCCCTTGAAGATTAGTGCTCATAAATGAGACCAAATGGGTCCTCATTATTGTCATCATCCTTTTGAGTCAATACTACAGCTAAACATTGGTCAAAGGAAAAGGTATAGAGGAAGAAATACTTGCTAAAGTTAGGACTTCACAACACTGGAGCTTGAGATATTGCAGTCTTAATATTGCTAAAAGCATTTTTTTGTTCGTCATCCCACTTAAAATCAACATCCTTGTGGATCATTTTTTGTAAGGGTTTGATAGTTTCAGCGAAATCGAGGGTGAACTTCCTCTCAAAATTGATTTTCCCAAATAAGGATTGCATATCCTTTTTTTTGTGGGGTAAGGGAATCTTAGCTATTGCCTTAATGAGTTATGGGTCTATGCAAATCTCTGCTTGATATATAATATGACCTAGTAATTTCCCTTCCTTGACACCAAAGATAGTTTTCTTAGGGTTTAAATATATATCGTATTTTCTACACCTTTCAAAAATATGGGTTACATGTTAGATGTGATCTTCTCTATTCTTTGAATACACAGTCACGTCATCCAAATAGACTACTACACACTTGTTGATCAATCCCCGAAAATCTATGTCCATGGCCCTCTTGAAGGTTTCCCCTACATTAATTAACCCAAAGGGAATGCCTTTATAAGAAAAGGTTCCCCACTTGGTTTGGAAGGTAGTTTTCAATCATTCTTGCTCTGAAACTAGAACCTGGTTGTAACCTGAAAAACCATCTAACAGGGAAAAATTTTCAGAACCAGACAAAGTCTGCAAGAGTTGTTCCATCAGTGGAACTGGGTAGTTATCCTTTTTTGATGCTCTATTGAGGTTTCTAAAATCCACACACACGTGGATTTCCCTAGACTTTTTCCTGACAGGAACCAAATTTTCTACCCAGGCAGAGTGTCTAACCTGAAAGATAATTTTAGCATCTAGTAATTTCTTTAACTCTTGAAACATGAGGGGTTCTAGAGATGGGTGGTACTTACAGAGATTCTATTGGACGAGTTTTACTATGGATTTTATTGACATTGTGTGTTGAATAATATGAGTCTCATAAGTTTTCAAATTTCGATAGGACCACACAAAAACATCTTGACATTCTATGAAAATTTTGAGATAGGATTTCCTTTCTTCTTTGGACACTGTCTTTCCTATATTTATATTAGGAGGGTTTTCTGGGGTTCCTAGATTTATAGTCTCATACATGGGACATGAGCTCCCTATATTTGTGTTTGTTGACCCTTGAAATCTTTCCCTTAAGTCAAATAGGTTCTCCAAATTGGCTACCCATTTCAGTATCATGTGAAACTTTGATTTGTTACTAGAGTGATCTGTTTCACCTCTTTTTTCATGGGAATCAGTTTCTCCTAACTTCTCTTGGAATACTTCATTGTTAATAGACAGGTATTTAAAATTTTCCTGATTGGTCAGGAAGTCTATAATATGTTCATATCCTTCAAAGACCTTCCAGTTAGAAATATTGTTGGGCACTGATGTTTTGTAGAGTAGTTCCATAGTGAACCTGAAGGCTTCATAGTCTTCCAAAAGAGATAGCCTCGAGGTAGCAGTGGATAGGGAATCAACAAGATTATTATTTGTTCTGGGAATCATTGTAACATTGAAGGCCTGAAAATATTCTATGATCCTATGCACTTCCTGTTGATAATTCCTCAGGTTGGGAGAGTTGCAATGTATAGTGTTCTTTACTTGCCTGACGATAATTTTAGAGTCCCCAAAAAATTTTAGTTCTTTAATGTTTAAGTCTATGGTTTTCTTTATTCCTTGCACTAAAGATTCATACTCAGAAGTATTATTACTGCATTCAAATTCTAGTCTGTAGGATAGGAAATTTCATTTCCCCTTCGGGTCAATGAGGATACATCCTGCTCCCAACCCTTCTTGCGATTTGGACCCATCAAAGTCGAGGGTCCAAACTTGTGAGAAAAAATCATCATCTTCTCCATGCCTACTAACTTCCTCCCCTCCTCCTACTTTGTCTGTGGTTTCCAACATAGGTTCTTGATAGAAGAGGATTTCTTTTGCCGCTACTAGTATATTTACTTAAAAAGTCATTTCAGAGTTTTGAGTAAGAGGTACATCATATGAGAGAGGGGAGAAATTGATGAAATCAGAATCGCAGGAGTAGTTTCCTAGCACGGGGAAATCTTTCGACAAGGGTTCGTTGAAGGCTTCTAAATCGTGAAAGTATGTTTGAGATACCTTTCCCTATCAATCCTAATCATGTTTGTGTGTCCCTTTAATGGAAACTAGAGGTGAGACCAGTCCATGCTAAAGTATCCATTCAAGTTATCAAAACAATATCGACTAAGTAACAACCCATAAGCTTCTGGTATATCCACTACAATGATGTCAATCACTTGAATTTTTTTTGGGTGTGTAGGAATTTTGATCATGACATCCTTGAGTTCTTCAATAACTTTTACTTGAGTTTTGTCTATTTGTATAATGTGTTTATCATTTTTGAGTGGGAATTCAATTAATATCTTGTAGATGGATAATGGCATGACATTAGAGGATGCCCCTGAGTCAACTAAACAATTATGGAGGTTTCTATTAAAGACTTCAAATGTTAAAAGGAACTATGCCACAAAAATATTTTCATTTTTGTCTACAGAGGAAGCATTCACATTTGGTTTATTTTTTAGGCCTGTGGGAGAGGGAACCTACCTTTGATCAGTGCTTTCTATAGGAGTTTCTACCGATTTCAAGGCTTGTAGCAGAAAGTCCTTTTACTGGGGAATTATACAAATGTCCATGATTGACAGATTGGCCTTCAATCTTTTTAAGTCTTCCACTATGTTGTAGTCTAGCTTGGGTGACTCATGCGTATGGATATTTATAGGATATTTTTGGGAGACAAAAGGTGCTTTCGGGTGATCGATGTTAGGACCACACAATGTACCTTTTTGCCTATACTTTTTGCCACCATTATACTCTTGATCACCTACATTTAGACTCATACTATCACTTTATCTGATCATCTCAAAAATATACAACGTCCCTTCTCATTACTATACGTTTAATCTGTTTTGCATAATATTTTACATCGCTCTCGTACTTAACCATTGATTAGAAATGCATAAGTGTCCAAAACTGCAGATTAGCATTTGAGGCCTATTGCTGAAACATAGAACTGTCCAAGGTCGTTGTTGCTGAAACACAGAACTGATGCTGAAACACAGAACTGTCCAAGGTCGTTGTTGCTGAAACACAGAACTGATGCTGAAACACAGAACTGTCCAAGGTCACTGTTGCTGAAACACAGAACTGATGCTGAAACACGGAGCTGCTATACAGTCCGAGGTCGCAGATGCTGAAACACAGAGCTGCCTTATAGTTTGAGGATGCAGATGCTGAAACACAGAGCTTCTATACAGTCCGAGGTCGCAGATGCTGAAACACGGCACTACCTTATAGTTTGAGGATGCAGATGCTGAAACACAGAGTTGTTACACAGTCCAGAGTCACAGATGCTGAAACACGGAGCTGTTACACAGTCCAGAGTTGCAGATGCTGAAACACAAAGGAAACCGCCAGAACCGACGATGCTGAAACACAAAGGAAGCCATCACAGTCAGCGGTCAACACAGTCAGAGCGCAATCCATGTGGCTGAAATAGCCAGCGAATTGCGATGCTGAAACAACATCTGCAACAATGAGAAGAAGCTGTTACACCAGCTGTAACAACAATACCTCATTTAGCTCCTGTAATAGCATTCGGTTGCGTGAGACTAGGACATCCTATGCTGGTTTAGAAAGAAGATCCGATTTAGGATAAGGCTAAGATATGCATTGTAATTATTGTATCGAAGGGATTTCCTCATTAAATCAGAGGAAATCACCGTTCGAGGTATCCAAGTTTTATGTATTGAAGCAACTCCAGAGAAGCGGGACGTATTCTATTTTTCCAAATTGTAATGTGATATTTCGACAGATGAATATAAGACTGCTTTGAGTATCCTTCTCTAGCTTTTCGTTTCAGGGGAATCTTGTGAGAAGGGAGGGCCCACCTTCTTCACAAGATTCACCCATTAGTTTAGAAGTGCGTTGATACAGTTTCTGTTTTGTTTAACTGTCATTTGCTGAAACACTGTTTTTAATGGATTCCGCTTTGTTGAAACACTACTGACTCTATCTTAGTTTATTGAATGAAATTTGTAATTCTTTTTATCAGCAATCTTGTGTGATGATTTTATGAGGCTAGCAGAGATTGGGTTAAAGGTTCCTGCTCAGACAGGAAGGAATCCGAATATCCTATCTTCTGTAGAATTCATATACTTCTGCCAGTGTGCTAGCCAGATGCTTGGTTAAAGGTTTCTGCTCAGACAGGAAGGAATCAAAACACCTTGTCTTCTATAGATTTCATTTACTTCTGCAAGTGTGCTAGTCAGAGATTTGGTTAAGGGTTCCTGCTCAGACAGGAAGGAATCAAAACACCTTGTCTTCTGTAGATTTCATTTACATATGCAAGTGTGCTAGCCAGAGATTGGGTTAAGGGTTCCTGCTCAGACAGGAAGGAATCAAAACACCTTGTCCTCTGTAGATTTCATTTACCTCTGTAAGTGTGCTATCCAGGGATTGGGTTAAGGGTTCCTGCTCAGAAAGGAAGGAACCACAACATCCTATTCTCTGTAGACTTCCATTATTTCTGCAGTTGTGCTAGTCAGAAACTGGGTTAAGGATCCCTGCTCAGAAATGAAGGGATCAGACTGCCCTGTTCTCTGTAAACCTCAACCTTACAAGTGTGCTAAAATAGAAATAAAGCTCAAGGCTCCTGCTTAGAAAGGAAGGAACTAGGTGGCTTCATTCTCTGTTGGATAGAGTTAATTGTTTTCTGCATTACTGTTTTCATGAAAGAGTGTTAGTGCTGAAGTCTCTATTGAGAGTAAGGGTCCTGTTCTCTGATTGCAGAATAGTTGTTCTTTCCCATTGCAAGTGTTATTTTAATGTAATCCAGGATTCTTAGATTGAACTTTAAGGATTTGCAATAGGGGAGTTATTTTCCTGTGATTTAATTCAGAGCTTCAGTTTATTCAAGCAAGTGTGATTAGTATAAGTTTCTTTACTACAACACTAAGTTGCTTTTGGAATTGAGCATATATAGTGCGTGGTTATCTTTGAAATAAAAGACTTCCCTGGGTTGATAGCTATAGATTTCAAAAGCACTTGTTATTTCTTTTCTTTAGATAAAAAGAATGCATGAAAGACCCCAAAGACACTAACCCTATAGGTGGCAAGGGAAAAGGAAAAGGAGGAAGAAATACTTTCATTGACGACATTGCATCCAAGTCTGAATCTGCTGCTCAACGACCAAATCTTCAAAAACATAATTCCCAGCCTTCATTTCGAGCAATTTTTGGAACAGGGAAAGAAGTTTGGAGTCCGGAGACAGTCCAGAAGCTAGTAGGAGACATTGAGGACAGAGCAAGTGCATCAGGAGAGAAGACAGAGGGAAACATGGATGAATACAAAGAACAATTGCATCATGAAGAACAGGTAGATCTTGAAGGAGAGGTAAAAGATGAAAATTATTTTTCTACATTAGGATTTCCTATTGGAGTTCTCCCTAGAGGAGCAGCCCCCATGAAAAACATTCCACTCTTAGCATTGCCTAATTTTCATGGTTTATCTTCAGAGGATCCTAATGAATTTCTGTTTGAGTTTGATATATTATGTAGAAGTTATGATTACATTTCTAACACTCAGAAACTGAAGTTATTTCCAGCAACACTAAAAGGGAATGCACTAAGATGGTTTATGAGTCTTGGAGGCCATGTAATCACAACATGGGACCAAATGAAACAGAAAATTTTGAACAAGTACCAGGACTACTGCAGAACGAGAGAAAAGAGGGAGGAGCTATTTAAAATGATGCAGAAAGAAGACAAGAATCTAGAATACTTTGTAGAGAGGCTACAATAGAATCTACAAAGATCCAGTCATCCCAATGTAAGTAAGGATATTCTCAAAACTATTTTATTAAAAGGGGTAAGGGATGACTCTCTAGATATGCTGAACATGCTTGGAAAATGAGACATATCCAAGGAATCATATGATGAAATTGTCAATTTATGCAAAAGATGTTCAAGGGGAGCTTCAAGAAACAGGTTAAACAGCAGGGACACCATGTTTTCAAGAGTCCAAAAATCAGCCAGTGGGGGAGCAACAAGAGCAGAGATAGGTAACTTACTTGAAGATTTTAAAACTGAAATGTTAATCTCTTTTGCCTCACAAATGGATACCCTGCAGATTAAGAAAAAGCAAGCAGAAAAAGAAGTAGCCTTGCCCATCTTTTGTTCTCAATGCAGAGAGAAGCACCCATGAAGAGAATGTCCACTAGATAGGAAACCTATCTGCACTATTTGTGACAAAGATCATGATACCCAAAATTGTCCATCTTTACCAGGGATTAAAGCTGCATTGCAACCAACGGACGAAGAAGCTGAAGCTGTCTATCTGATGACACAAAGGAGATAATGGCAACCATGAGGACAAGGTATGAACTCTAACGTACCATTTGCATCTCCTAATCGTTGGAATAATTACTCTGCTTTCAATCAAATGAGTTACCCCCCTTACAATCAAATGCAATACACTAATCAAACAAATTACCCATCCATGCAACAAACTTACCCACCCATGCAACAAACTTGCCCACCCATGCAATAAAATAACCCACCCTTTTTTGATCCCTCAATGTGGACCTCTTGGCCTCCACAACAACAGCCATATCAGAATCAATGGAATCAATGGAATCAGAATTGGAGAGGACAAAAACCCCTTTTTCAGAACCAATTACCTCAATTCTCACAACCACTCTCCTTGCCAGTAGGTACTCCTCAAAATAATCAAACGATGAGACCCCAGCTACCTGTGCAACCTAACCCCAACCCGAATAATAAAGTTGTGCAGTGCATTGATATTTATAACCAGCCCGCACTTTCCCTTCTCCCTGCACAATGCAACGATATCCATCTTCGATCCAGGAGAATAGCGGAACCCACCATAGCTGATGTTACCTCTCCTGACAAAGAGGAAACAAAAGAGCATGATGTACCGGAAAAGGTACAATCATCCTCTAACAATGCTGCTGAAACAGCAACACCACCTTTCCCTAAGCGTTTATCCTTAACAAAAACGCCTGAACCACCAGCCTTTAATCTTCTAGGGGAATTACAGAATTTATATGTTAAAATTCCTCTA
The DNA here is from genome assembly GCA_900067695.1 of Picea abies. Classification (NCBI taxonomy): domain Eukaryota; kingdom Viridiplantae; phylum Streptophyta; class Pinopsida; order Pinales; family Pinaceae; genus Picea; species Picea abies. The sequence continues at coordinate 1,763 of CBVK0103389205.1, read as the reverse complement.
CTTCAAGCACTCCGCGACGTGCCTATATATGCTAGGACAATGAGAGATATCTGTGTTAAAAATCCTGGTAGGAAAACCAAGGATCCCCTTACATTCCATGTTATGGGAGATCTGTCTGCATTAATGTCAGGCAAGACTCCCCCAATCAAATATGGCAATCATGGCCACCCTACCGTTACAGTACAAGTTGGAAAAACAATAATCCCTCGTGTCCTGGTAGATTTAGGTGCAACCATCAATATCATGACTTTAGAGACCTTACAACTGTTACAATTACAAGATGAAGTCAGAGAGACCCAAACTATCCTAGAATTGGCTGATCGATCCACAATTAAACCAGAAGGAGTCATTGAAGACCTCAGCATCTCTGTGGAATCCTGGAATTATCCAGTCGATTTTACAGTGTTGCATCCCAAAACAAAGTTGGGGGGCCACCCTCTAATTCTAGGTAGGTCGTGGTTAGCCACAACAGATTCTTTTATCAGCTGTAGATCAGGGTCAATGACAATTTCAAATGGTTATGAAACGAAGCAGCTTACACTTTATCCTCATGCTACACCCTTGGCCAGTAATGATAATTCTGTATGGGTAGATTTTGAGGATCAACCTACTCAACCTCTTCTGACTATCGGACAAGCTTTAAGTCTGAAAGACTCTACTAAGGATGAAATCATCAATAATTTTATTTGCGATCCCTCCTCTGTCACTCCACAAATTCATAATCAATTAACTGCGTTGTTGGAGTCTGATAAGAAAGAAAACCTCAGTTCAGAAAGCCCACCTCAAACACCCAAAACCATCTCCTCCAAAAGCATACCAGTCGAAATTGAACCTGGCAAATCATTAAATATAAACCCTCATTTGATAGATGCTGAAACACAACAGTTAATGAAGTTACTTCGGGAAAATAAAGAAGCATTCGCATGGGATTACATAGACATGAAGGGAATCTCCCCTGACCTATGTACTCATAGAATATATATTAAGGAAGATTGTCGACCAATCTGTCAACCCCAGCAACGAATGAACCCAAATTTAAGAGAAATCCTGAAGGAAGAATTTCAAAAATTGCTTAATGCAGGGTTTATTTATCCTATATCAGACAGTGAATGGGTGTCCCCGTTGGTAATAGTTCCTAAAAAGAATGGGAAATGGAGAGTATGTGTGGATTACAGAGCTTTAAATAAAGCCACTCAGAAATACCACTTTCCACTGCCATTCATTGATCAAGTGTTAGATAATTTGTCAGGGAAGAAATTTTTCTCATTCTTAGATGGTTTCAGTGGGTACAACCAGATTAAAATTGCACCTCAAGATCAATATAAAACCACCTTCACCAGCCCTTGGGGAACCTTTGCTTATAGAGTCCTTCCATTTGGACTATGTAATGCACCAGCAACCTTCCAAAGGGCAGTTTTAGGAATTTTTTCTGATATGCTTAATGACTCTATGGAAATTTTTATGGATGACTTTACTCCTTATGGTGTTTCTTTTCAGGAAGCACTGGAAAACCTTGAGAAGGTACTTAAAAGATGCATACAAGCCCAACTTTCCTTAAGTATAGAAAAATGCCATATGATGATGAGTGGAGGAATAGTGCTTGGACATTTTATCTCATCTCAAGGAATTTAGGTAGACCCATCCAAAATACAAGTCATTAAGGATCTTCCTACTCCCAAAACCCAAACAGAGGTAAGAAGCTTTCTAGGACATGCTGGATACTACAAAAGATTTATTAAGAATTTTTCCAAAATAGCTTCTCC
>CBVK0103389177.1:0-15138 GCA_900067695.1 Picea abies | reverse complement strand
CCATCAACAAAAAACCATGTGCCGAAAAACCACCTAATATCATGTGGTCCTGGAAATATGTCGGCCCGAAAAAAAAATTTCAGGGGCATTGCCCCTGAACCCCCACGCGGGGGGACCTGCCACCCTGCATCCCCCTCTAACCCCCCATGCGCGCCCGGCGCAGGCGCTCATACACTACTACTCGTGCAAATAATATAACACATACCCAACAGTTAGAGGCATATCAAAACAATCAAACCTAGAGGGTGCGTTGTTCCTCTGAATGCAATGGATATGAGATATCTCTGTATCTATGATTTGTTGTTTGGACAAAAGTCCCTTCTCCTACAAAAAACCCTCAAGATAATGGTACAATTGAACATATACAAGTACATACATAAAAAATTGTAGCACCATCTGATAACAGTGGTAAGCAGCGACAGGATACAATGACAAACTGCAGAGCTGAACTACATTGACAAGGTAAATCTCACGATATTCCTTCCATCAATTAGACTGTTTTGAAGGAAACCAAGCTCTGAAACCATGTTGAATTTTCATTAATTACGTTAATATTAGATTTACTATATCAATTTAAACTTATTTTGCATGCTCGTTTCTCCATAGATGATGTTGCATCATCGCCACCCAACCATAGGAACCTACTTGTGCCACCCACGAGCATAACATATACATCCTGGGAAACCCTTATACACAAGGGGAGAAAACCCAACAACCTTCTTATAGAGAATATCCTTGCCATGACAAAATAACCATGAAATAGGTCCATCCAATAGAGCAAACCAAGAAGAAAGAATCCCATCAATACTTATCTCAACAAGGAGAGAACTCAACAATGTAAACCCTAGCCTAAGCGCCATATCACTAATCCACCTCTAGCGCACCACCAAGACTAAGAGATATACCCCAACCAGACTTGCGCCTTCCTTCCTTCATTGGATTGCAAGAAGTGTTGCTCACACTTAGACTTGCACCTATATTGCAGAGTGGAGAGAGTGTGTCCAAATGAGCTAGTGTCAACTCTTATTTATACTTATCTTCTAGTGAAATTTTCTAGTGGGGCCGATCTGTCCTTTCTGGAAAATATATTTTTACTTTATCTTTTCTAGCAAGCCGACTTGACTTCTTGGAAAATATATTTTTTGTTTATCGTTTTCTTTTGGAGACAACTTTACTTCTGGAGCATTATAATTCTTCTTTATTATTTTCTATGAGGTCGACTTCTCTTATGGGATCTTCTTTGACTTCCAATGGTTTTCCTTTAACGTCTTGGAAACACCATCTATAAGAAAGGTTATCCCAAAGGTTAATACCTCCCACAACTACCACAAACATCAACATAGGGGAATGTAAGACCTCATTCAATGCATTCGATTCCCTGTCCATGGTGATAGAAAGTGCAAGAGTGAAGAACTTACACTTTGCTTTAACAAAGCTATACATGTCTTTTGTTGAGAAGAGGAATGGAGGAATTTTGATTGATTAACTACAAAATATGAATATTGTAGAACTTGATGCTCATAATAGAGAATTTTGTCCATGCTAGGAAGCAATTGTTCCTAGTAAAAGAGGGCATACCACACTTCCTTTTGCAAGGTTGCTCTGTGATGACATAATTGTCGAGATATCATTGAACAAGCATATAAAAAAACTTGACTTGACTTTCATTGACTACCAAGATGGACCATCTCCAAGTCTGAGAATGAAAGAGACTTGCACACTTAAGATGGGACTGAATTTTGATTGAAGAGTTCAGATTTGAAGATTGCTCGCCATTGAGAGCTAGTGAACATACTTTTGCAATGTGAGAACAAGTGAGCCAGGAACTAGAGCTAGAGCCAGTAGCCAAAGTCATGAGCTAGAGCTAGAGCCAGTAGCCAAAGCCATGAGCCAGAGCCAAAGCCAAAGTGAGAGCCATGTTCTTGAGAATAAGATAGAAGGCACATTGATCTCGAGATTGGTTTCCCATAAGCTTTTGGAGACCAAAAAGCCTCTCAATGGTGATGTGTTATTTGAAATGCATTTTAACAAAACAAATGGTTTGCAAGAATCAATCCTAAGTGCAATTTGAATATTAAAAAAGGTTAAATAAAAATAGAAAAGGACAATGTAAGTTTAAAAAAATAAATGAAAGAAAATGAAAACAAAGAATTAAATGTAAAAGAAAAAGGAACTAGGAGAAAAAATGAGGAATGGGATATGAAGGGGTGAGGATGCCTGGCCTTTCCATTGCCTCCAACTCTCGTATATCTTCTTATGACTTGACTCTGAAGGGGTCTTTTGGGGCCAAGAGGAGAGAATGCAAAGGAAGATGAGTTGTGTAAATTGTGAATGGCCATAGAGCCATGAGCCGCATTGTAACTAGAGATTATCAAAATAGAGACAGAGTAACCATTCAAAAGCTAGTTTTCCCATTTGGGTTTCTAGGGTAAATAATGTCTCGTGTAATGAATTTCTCTACGTGTTGTGTCAAATTCAATGTTGAACACTAAGTATGTGTTATTGTTGTTCTGAGCTATGTTTAATGACTTCCTATAGTTGAATTCATTGTTAAAATGAATAATTCCTCATTGTATTTCTGTTGGCATCACACAAAAATTATTTTCCCGCTAATTCTCTATGAAAGCCAACAACTATGCAATGATCTCTACCCATTCCATGTTGAATTGAGATCAATGACTATTAGAATCTAGCTAGGGCAATTCTCAAGAAGAGTTTCTAATTCTACATATGAATAATGGCAATTTAATTCAAAAGAACAACACAACTTCAAATTTTGAGACAGTTGGTGTCAAAATCTAGCTTCCACATAGTGATTGGGAAAAAGTTGGAGGTCGTATGCTACCTTAGTGGGCCATTTCTCTACTATCCTTGACTTTGCATTGAGTGGTTTCCTATAGACAATTTTTTGTACTATTAAATTAATCTATAATCAACAATTTAATTTGCTAAATCAATCCCACATAGCATTGATTTACTTCCTTGGCCAATCATTGGGCATTCTCTGTAGCTAGGGTGATGTATAATAAATCGTTGGCATTTTTTTTCACATTGTCTCATGCTCTCATTCCATTGGGGATACCTTCTCATTTGGGTGTTTTATTTTAGTTGTTGATACACTGTCCAAAAGAAAATTGGGTCCCTCATACCTAGCGACTTGTGTGGCATGCTTTCCTACAACCAACTTCCTTAATAAAATATTTATTAATTGAAAGTTGAATTCATATTAATGCTTGAGCGGCATGCCATTTCATAGAGTGTTCTTTCCTTTAAATGTGCTTCAATGATTACTTCATTACCAGTAAAGCATTGCATTGACTCCCTACAACCATTTGTAAGCCACCACAAACATATATTAATGCATTATTCTTGCAACCACAAGAATATGTTAAAGGCAAGATGTAGAGAGGTTATTGAATTGCAATAGAGTAGTCTTTCCCTTAGTTGTATTAGATCAATATATGTTATTGAATTGCAATAGAGTAGTCTTTCCCTTATTTGTATTAGATCAATATATTATATTCCTTGGTGCAATTACTATGATTCCATATAATTATTTTGCAATTGAACGCCCTTCGAAACCTTGTCTTAGTTGAGATTCAAATGGGTAAGGTGACAAGTTCATAACAATACAGAAAACATTCCTCTCCTTTGAGAAAGCTAGAGAGATTATGCATGAGCTATTGAGGTCATAAAGGGTTTTCATATAAAACATTTTTTAAAACTTGAGAGCATGTAAGAGTTGCTTCCATACGTAAAAATTGAATAACAAGTGACCTATTAATCATTGGCATGATTCATATATATATATATACTGAAGCAAGATGTCATATGGGCTGTTGGACTGACATTGGTTATGTTGGAGCTTGAATATTTTGGAGCTGGAAGGCATTTGTGGCATTGTCCATTGTGTCCACTAAGACAACATCAATCTTATGTACCAGTTGAATCTACAACCATATTGATCGAGGTCTTTGTTAGTGGAGTGATGTGGTGAGGAGTTGGGTTGTACAACACATGAAGTGAATCTTGAGTGCCAGGTAGAGTGACAATACGACAAAGTGCAACCTTTTGATTTAACAATCCCTGGGGCACTAGACCAAGCAGTGTAAAACATAAATAAACACATGAAAACCATTGGTGATTGAAACAATAAACTAAGCACAAGAAGTCAAATTAGAATAGAGTTTTTATTAGAACCACACAAAATAGGAGCTTGGGAATCAATCATGAGTAGATATTGCAATGAGAAATACATTTCCACAAAGGATCTATGTTGGTGAAGTGAGTGGGCTATAAGTGGGCTATAAGTCCCTCATTTATAGATCAATCTCATCAGAGAATGCGAAGACACACTCCAAATTTTATTTCTAGATCACCCTTAAGGCATTCTTCAAGTACTTGTAGGCTTATCCATTGTTTGAAATCAAGCGTAACATCTTTGAGGCTACAAGAGGAAAAACTGGAAATGACTAAAATAGAATTTGAGGAAGAGGATTCATTGTTGAAAGAGGGGGGTGGGTGGGTGGAAGGGGATGAGGACAAGGATGGGAATTAGGATGTGGAAGGTATAGAGAGCATATATAGAAGCACCATGGATGCACTTCACACCATGAGAGAAATACATAGAGGGATCTCTACTATAACACCCCCTAGTGTGTGATAGTTATTCTACGGATACCTTATTGGAGACCTTGTTGTTGATAACTAGTTGTTATGTTGCACCTTGTGATGCTTTATTAGGAGATGATGTTTTGGATGAGTATTACTAAGTATTTCCTTGATGATTAATGCTAAGTGCTTCGTTGATGATCTATGTTTAGCATTGATGAGTATCTTCATGATGAATTAGACTGAGTATCGATATATCCTCCCAGGTTCATAATGCACTTATGGTTCATATTTGATATATATGTATGCATGCATGTATGTTGTTGTTCTTGGAAAGGCCGACCTTTTTGTAGGTTATACTCCCAAGACCCACGTTGACCTAGGTTAGATGATGGAAGTAGTTCAAATGGATATGAACTAAATTTATGGAGATCACATCCAAGGGAAAGGGGATCTTGTTCAAAGAGGATCACCTACCTAATTATTGCACCTAGTAAGCCTAGGAAGGGGGAAAGTGCCTTGAAAATGCTTCCTAAAGTAAATTGGGTAAAAATCCAAAGGGGCATGAGCTACAATTCAACTTTTACCCACTTTATGACACTTGTAATTATACCCCTAAGCCTAATTTCTCCCCATGTGCAATTTAGCAGGGGGGATGTGAAAGCTAAGAGACACTCTTGGGAGGGAGTTGTTATCCTTGAGAGATTATAAAAGAATTTCCTACCTTATGTGATGGGGTTAGTTGTTGTTGAATTATTGAGAAATTTGGTCTTGAGCAAGAGAACTGTAGTATACCCAGGGGGGTAATATGGACTACATATCAAGCATTGCTTGAGGAGTGTTTTCCTTAAGGAATAATATATGGTGTTACCCTACCTCAAGGGTTTTCTCTCTAATTCTTGTGTTCATTATTTTGGTGAATGATTTGATTTATTTTATGAAGTTAAGGATTTTTCTATCTTGTATTTTCAAATTTATTGAGCACATCACAATAATTAGCTTGATTATGATTTCATGGGAATAGTCTGATCATTTCTCTAGCCTAGTTTGTCTGGGTAGATGGCATTGTTAGTATGCCTAAAAAACTAGGGCTACTAATACTCATTTGTGCCTGGAAATTTGTTCTTTGGGCCCTTGGGATTCCATTGCCGATTATGATGCCTAACCATCTAAGGGTATTCATCGAGCATTGTAGTGGTAAGTAAAGTCCTCACAGAGGATATCCACTACCGAATATGATGCTTGGCCATTTGGGAGTATCATCGAGCTTTGGAAGTGGGAGATCCTAAGTTTTATTTGGGGCCTTGGGACGCCACTGTCGAGTATGAATCATGACCAACAATGGTATTCATTGGGGGCTACAATGGGTGCTCCTACACACCATAACCCCACGAGGAGTGGGGGTATTGTAAGTCTAGGAGCCTCTCCACCTTGCTATGGATGATCAATTAGATGTTTGAATCTAGATTTGGTTTGTTGGACATAGTGGATGTTTGATTCTTGATTTTGTTGGGTAAAAATCAACCCTTGAATGTGATTTGCCCCTAAATGCCATATTTCTTGTGGAGTATTGGTTGGACTAGTGGTTGGGCTTTGACAAGGCCAACGATTGTAGGTACCTAATGTTTCCACTACTATATTTTCATTGCTTTGATGAATTATTTGATTATTTATATAGGTTGATTTACTAGATTATTTAGTTGTGGTTGAATTGTTGGATTGCTTAAATGTGGTTGAATTAATTGCTTGGAATAAAGAACAAAATATACATGTGTTAGTAGGGAACACCCTCCTAACCATCCACACTAGGTTGGGTTGTTACATCTACATATAATGTCTTCTCCTTGAACCTTTTGGATGAGACCAATCTATGCTACTGTATTCACTCATCCCCATCTACCCCTGAAACTAAAACTCCCAGGCCCTCGACAAAAACACACTATTCATGCACAAAATAAAACACAAACCTATGGAAATTAGTTTAAGGTATTTTAAAGTTAGTTGACTGATGGTAGTGCTTGAATTCTCCAAGTCTTATGTAGGGTACCAGAGATATGAAATTTGTAAATTGACGCAATCTTTTTTCCAAATTTAAGAGTTGGGTTTAATGTATATACTCTACATTGTATACCCTTCCTGTCATCATTCCTAACTAAGGAGGTAAGTACAATGACTTCGAAATAGAAAACATGGGAATATTGGTTGTGCCAATTGTAATTGTACATGCAACATAATAAATGACAAAGTATCAAAGATAGAGGCTTCCAATTTCAAGATTAGGAGAGGGAGCTGATCTTGAAACAACATATCTACATATTATTCAAAGTGAATTACTCAACACTAGTACATGTATTCATAAAAAATACCAAGATCGATTAGCATTTATGTTGTTTTTTTTTGTTTTTGTTTCCGGTCTTGTAGGTGGTACAAAGAATGTGCATTGGGTGAGTTAGGATTACATTCCTAGAAGGCATTGTATATGTTGTTCAACAATATTCTCCAAACCTTCACACCTCATCAATAAACTATTGCTACACACTCAATGTTTTGAATTTGGTTTTGGTTTTGGAAACCTAGGTGTGTATTCACACTTGAGGTTCTAGGTTGGTAGTTGGTGAATGCATTCATGAGAAAATGATGGTCTACTAGGGTTGTCCCATCATCGACTAAGATTATGGATGGATGGGAGCATTTGAGGATGAGGATGCATGCCTAAAAGGAGGTGACAATGGTTGACAAATACATGTAGGATGGGCATAGTGACTTTTGAAGAGGATGCTGGAAAGTGCAGTAGAATCTTCCTTTTAAGAGGGAATGACTGAAAGGATGCTACATCCTTAGGTCACTCCTTTGAATAGTAGTATTAAATTAGCACTAAGATAAAATAATTTACCATTTTATGATATTTAGAAGATGAAAAATAAAAAAACACTTTTTATTAAAATGTCTTGACACATTTACATCAAATCTCATTTTAAAATATTTATAATAATATTAACATTCCTATACTTTTAAATTTAAATTTCTGTTCAATACTTTTTACATAAAAATAAAATATTAAAACAAACAAATTAACTTGTTACCATTTTTCCTTTCATAAGCTCCATAGACATCCACAATGAAGAGAAAGGGAAGACCTGCTCTATCCAAAGACGCAAATGACGAAGCAAATACTGGCTGTGTCGCGGAGACCTTCTAGGAGATCAGAGTCAACTGATCATATTGTAAGAGTCATATAATTGAATATTCACTGTAATAGGCATATAAATCGAACATTCACTGTAATAGTGAAGACACTGAAATAATGAAAAACGCGTTCCTAGCGAGGACACTGTCATCTCATCTCTTTCAACTGAGCATGCCGTTGTCTGTGGGAATCCATCACATGGGTGATGTTATCAGTAAATATTTGTCAACCATAAGTTGTTATGATGAAGAAAATCCAAAGGAGAAAGAGGCCTTTTGGAGTTCCGACAGTTATGCTTATGAATTGCAGAGGTGTGCCAAGATGAGAGCTCTGACAGGAGGCAAGATGATTCACGCCCATATTATCATAACTAATTTTGAGTTCGACATGTTTGTTCACAACCATATGCTCAACATGTATGCCAAATGCGGGAGTCTGGAGGATGCCCACCAAGTGTTTGTCGAAATGCCTCAGAGAAACGTGGTCTCCTGGACTGCTATAATGGCAGGATATGATCAGCACGGCCACGGTGAAGACGTCTTGAATTATTTCTATGAAATGCACCGCTCAGGAGACAGGCCTAATGGCTTCACTTTCGTCAGCGTTCTGAGTGCCTGTGCGAGTCTAGCATCGCCGGAACGAGGCAAACAGGTACATTCTCAGACAATTATAAGTGGGTTTGAGTATCAAGTCTTTGTGGCAAATGCACTTATCACAATGTATGTGCAATGTAGGAGTGTAGAGGATGCAAGGAAAGTGTTTGACAAAATGCCTGGAAGGGATGTAGTCTCATGGAATGCACTGATTGCAGGATATGTTGAGCACGGACGAATTGAGGAAGCTCTTAAACTCTTGTGTGAAATGGAAATAAAAAACATCAAGGCAGACCATTTCACCTTTGCTACTGTTTTGAGTGGATGTTCTGTTCTGGGAGATGTCGAACATGGCAAGCAATTGCACACTCAAATAATCAAAATTGGGATTGATTCCGATGTTTGGGTTGGGAATACTCTTGCCGACATGTATGCAAAGTGTTCGACAGTGGTGGAGGATGGACTCAAAGTGTTTGACAAAATGCCCGAAAGAAATGTGGTCTCGTGGACTGAGATGATTGCTGGATGTCTCCAACATGGACATGGCAAAGAAGCCCTCCATCTGTTTGAACAAATGCAATTAGCTGGTGTGAGGCCAAATACGTTTACCTTGGCAAGTGTCTTTGGTGCGTGTGCAAGCTTATCATCACTAGAAATGGGCAAACGAATCCATGCCCACAGAATCAAGTTGGGAATTGAGGAAGATGTCTACGTGGAAAATGCCCTCGTTGACATGTACGCCAAGTGTGGGAGCATGGTAAATGCAGGGAAAGTCTTCAACAAAATGCCCGAGAAGACAGTGGTTGTCATGGACTGCAATGATTGCAGGATATGCTCATCATGGTTTTGGAAAGGAGGCCATTGAACTGTTTGAACAAATGCAACTTACAGGCCTGAAGCCAAATGATATTACCTTTATTTGTGTGCTTTATGCATGCAGCCACGCAGGCCTAGTAGATGAAGGCCGCCAATACTTCAATTCCATGTGCCAAGATCATGGCATTGTACCTAGATTGGAACACTATACATGCATGGTGGACCTTCATGGTCGTGCTGGACACCTTGACGAGGCAGAGAACGTTATCAACAAAATGCCATTCAAACCAAACGCTGTGGTGTGGCAGACCTTGCTTGGTGCCTGCCGAGTCCATGGCAATATGGAGATGGGAAAACATGCCGCAGAATGTATTCTAGATCTGAAGCCACATGATTCTGCATCATATGTGCTCCTGTCAAACATTTATGCTGCAGCTGATAGGTGGGATGATGTGGAGAAGGTCAGAAAACGGATGAAAGAAACACAGGTTAAAAAGGAACCGGGCTGCAGCTGGATTGAGGTCAAGAACAGAATGCATGTGTTTTTTTCAAAAGACAGAACACACCCTCAAACAGGTAGGATTTATGCAAAATTGGAGGAATTGACTGGACAGATGATGGAGGCAGGATATGTTCCCAACACGAAGTTTGTGCTGCATGATTTGGCAGAAGATCAGAAGGAAGACCACCTCTTCCATCACAGTGAAAGGCTGGCTATTGCATTTGGGCTTATCTGCACACCACCCCATACACCTTTAAGAATTATGAAAAATCTTAGAGTTTGTGGTGACTGTCATGATGCCATTAAATTTATCTCCACAATTGTGGGCCGAGAAATCGTTGTGAGGGACGCTAACCGCTTTCATCATTTCAATGATGGGCTATGTTCTTGTGGTGGTTATTGGTGATTACTGTTAATCACTGTGATACAAATTAAAACAAAGGAAAATAACTTGTTATCGGACCATCTCTGTTAGTATGAGGACCATTCATGATCCGGGTTAGCACCTACAAACCCTGGCAATCTTGCTTACTACTCATCTTGATAGAAAAGGCAGTGACTATCTATTGTTTTGTTATGGATTCAACAAGATTTTTGATGGACCATGCCAGGGCACGGGCTGTGCAAAATCTAATATATTACCAGAGCGATAAGATCCTGTTACCTTCTATGGTGATAGCTGCCCAATCATGAATGCTCTAATAGAGATTTTTCATAAAATCTCTTTTAATGTGATTTGTGTGCTCTCTAACATGTGAGAACATCAACACATCAAAATCCCTACTTGTGGACAAAGATGAAAAGCAGCTTAAGCTCGTGCTTTTGACTGATATGTTCATATATGGTCGTCATACGTTCCCTCCCTTTTATTGGAAACTAGCTTCCTGAGAGCTACTTCACAGTGGCTGGATATTTGTTGGTACGCCATATATGTGTTCATGGTCATTAGCTAAACTTCAACGTGCCATGCAAAGATGAAAGAAGTGTTTTTCGAGTCAGAAGTGTGTTCCTAGTCATTAGCACTTCCTCATTCAATTTTATTTGTCGTAGCCTGTGGAACATGCTGCAATGGATCTAGAGACATCAGGTCCTTAACATTCAAGAATAAAATGGAGCTCGCATAGATCAGAATTAGGCTTTTTGGATAAACTTGCTTGGATGGATTTCCAATGGTAAATCATCTACAATTGAGTGAAAAAGAGGGTTCCTTTGTTTTGAGGTCGTATGTGATTCAACAATTTCCAAACCATGCAAAATTAACAGTAGTTGGAACAAGCATGTCTCTGTAAATCTTTCCTATGAAATCAGTTAAATATAATTTGTCAGTGTTTGCTCAGTAAACCTTTCTGTCTGTTCATTTTCCCTTCTAAATTCACTTGGCTCAATTTATTCAAGCATAAACAGAAAACAGAATCGTAGAAAATACTTGTTCATAAAATCAACCACAAGGAAGTAGTTGCAGTACTGCAATAGTGTAGCAGATGTAGTTAACATTATAATACTGATTATTGTCAATGTGCAAATTAAAATCTGTACTTCAGTGAAGATTTCGTAGACCATTAAATTATATAAAACTGAAGTTATTTCTCTTCTGTAATTTAAGCGAGCTTGATGCAGGGGCATCCTTGGGATTCAGCAATCCTTCTTAAAATCCAAATTTTGTTTACAGTTCAGTTCTTACTTAAGTTGTTCCCAAAGCTTTTGAAGCTTGATGTAGGAAATTTTGATTGGAAAAGAATGTCAGGGAGTCTTCAAGTGAATTCGTTTATATAAGTCACAAATATATTAGCGCCCAACGTCCACTTTGTTGAACTCATTTGTTGGACTTCGGGAGTTTGTTTTTGAAAACACTTTGGGATCTTGGAATTAAAAGAGGCAAAGGACTTAGGATCTGGATTAAGAAGAGATAACAAAAGGGAGCACAGGATAAAAGGTGACAAAGGGCACTCGGGTTTAAAAGTAAAGGTAATTGTGATAACAAAGAGTGAAAGTTATTCAAATTAAACAGTTCAAATGGCTTTCGGGATCAGGAATAATGAAAGGAAATTCGGATAGAAAGGAACGAGGGAATTCGAGAAAATAAGACAAAAGAAGGATTAGCCTACAAGAGAGCGGAAGACTGCAGCTAAAAAGTAATGATGGGTTTTGGCATCTAACACAATGAAAGCTCGCATAGGTTATTGGGGACATCAAAAAGGATTTTGTTCATTCACTCAAACCGTTGCAACCAATTACGTATTCACATCTGGCCTCCGACCACGTCAACAAAGAATATTGAAGTTTGAATTTGTTAACCCAAAGGCTAATTTGATTAATCAGTTTTTGATTTTTCATAGTGCATTAATGGATGATTTGAATCTCAAGAACTGGAAACAATGGATAATAGTTTGAATTCAGAATGCTGTGTATAAATTGAAGTTCTAAGAGCAAACAAGGGTGGGAAATGGGATTGGCTTTGGCATGGAAAAGTGGGTTTTTGTGATTGGGAGTTTGGCTCTTGGACTTTGATGCTAAATTAGAAGAAGAGATAATAGACATAGACATAGGGCTTGTAAACCCTTATGAAGAACAACCTTATGTAGAGACTCAAGGGAAGTAGAGGTGTAGAATACACTTTCTACAGTAATCCGTGAGAAAAGAAGGTGCAAAATCTAAAAACAGAACAGTTGTAACCAAATAAAATAAACAACAAACCATATACAGCACAATATCCTAGGGAAATCCCTTTTTGGGAGAAAAACCCCACTTTAAAGCACACCCAATATATTATTCACATACTAAATGGTTACAACACAAAGTTTTTGTTCCCTTGACAATAGTATTCAATAGTAGCATAATTTTGGAGAAATTTTGGCGACATAATAGTTAGATAAAACTTACACTACATTTTCCTTTAGCCCTAACACATAATAAATAGGCATAATAAAATCATAAACCATTTGTGGTTTTTCATTTCTACTTATTGGAAATTACCAACAAATTATTTTCTGCCACTGCTCTTCATTTATTCTCTGCTTCACTACAACTCTGCAGTTATTCTCTGTTCCATTATAGCTTTGCAAGGTGTATGACACACCTGTCCCAAGTTTCTCCCATTTGTCATATACCTTGCAAGTTTACAAGGGAGAATGCATCAAACTACAAATTAATTTCTAGGACCCATAAAGCCCATCGACTCACAATACCACTTGAATTTACTTGTGCTCACTAGTTTCGTCAATGCATTTGCAACATTCTACAAGGTGTTAACTTTTTTCTAGTATCACCTTTCCATGTTCTACCACGTCCCTAACAAAATGGTACTAAATGTCTATGTGCTTTGTCTTTGCATCAATGGTTGGGTTCTTAGTTAGACAAATGATACTATTATTATCACATTGAATTGTAATAGCTCTTTGACTTAGCCCTATTTTTGAACATAGTTTCATAAGTCAAATGGCCTCCTTATAGGCATGAGTAATTACCATATACTCTACCTTTGTAGTGGACAAAGCGACCATAGTGTGTTGCTTGCTCATCCAACTGGCTGCTTCACCAAACAATTGAAAAATGAGTATATGCTCGTACATCTCCTTCTATCTACATCCTCTACCCAATTAGAATCAACATAACCCTATCATTAAGGGAAATTTGAGGTCTAAAATGGACCTACTAAGGAAACTAATAAAATAATAGTTAAGATAATAAAATAAGGGATATGAGTTTTCAAAGGGAAATAAATAAAACTATTTTTTTTTAAATTACATTTTCAACTTATCTCCCTATAGGTTTACTCAAATTTCAAGTGTAGGCTCTCAATGGATGTAGAATGAAATTCCACATCCAACGAGTACCCACTCTACATACTTTTGATAGACCCACAATGAGATAAACTTGAAGCACATGAAAAAGACTTGTTTCAACAAGTGCCTACACTTGAAAGTCAAGTAAACCTATAAGGAGATAAGTTGAAAATATGATTAAGAAAAGTAGTGTTCTTCCTTTCCCTTAAAAAATATTTACCCTTATGGTTGACATCATTTTGAATCCTATTGACTCTTTTAAAGTTGATTTTGCTAGTACATTTTTTGTTTTGAGGCCCGTTTTTTATCTCAAAATTCCCTTAAATATCTAATGAGCGTGGGTCCCTTGAAACATCACTATGATAGCAAATGGAATATTCAAAAGTACCTCTCAAATACTTGAATATTCTCTTCACTGCAATCCAATGTTCATGTCTAGGAATTGCCATAAATTTACTCAAGAATCCCACTGCTTGGACAATGTCTGGTCTAGTACTGACCATTACATACATCAAAATACCAACTGCACTAGCATAAGGAATATAAGCCGCATCCTTCATCTTTGTGAGTGTTGTAGGATGCCGCTCCACTGAAAGTTTAGTTTCCATAGAAATCATAACACTCAAAGGTTTGCAATTTGCCATGCAAAAAACGTTGTAGCACAAAGTTTACATACTTACTTTGATTCAACCAAATCTTTTTATTTGCTTTACCTCTCTTGATCTCCATTCTTAAGAGATATTTTGTAGCTCCCAAATCCTTCATATCAAATTGTGTTGAAAGATGAGACTACAAATCACATCTTTAATGTTACCAAAGAATAACATATCATCTCTATATAGAGTATAACAAGGAAATAACCACCATCTTGTTTGTAATACACAAAGTGATCTGATTTGTATCTCATAAATCCTAATCCCAATACAAAATAATCAAAATTTTGGTACCACATTCTGGGAGATTGCTTGAGGCCATATATAGATTTTTTTAACTTGCAAACCAATGACTCTTTACTATTTTTAACATAGTGCATTGGCAGTGTCATATAGATCTCCTCCTTCAAGTCACCATGTAGGAATGTAGATTTCACATGCACTTGTTTTATCTCTAAATAAAATTTAGTTGGCAAGGTGATACAAATAATAGGAACCTAATAGATGTTAATTTAGCAACCAGAGAAAAGATCTCACCAAATTCCATCCCTTCAACCCGAAAATATCCTTTTGCAACCAACCTTACCTTGCGCTTTTCAACATTGCCATCTAAATTGATCTTCTTCTTGAACACCCATTTACATCTAATGGGTTTCCATCCATCAAGCAGTGGATCCAAGTCCCATGTATCATGTTGGCACCCAAGGTTTTGGGTAAGTGACACACACACATATTAACCTGTCTCTTATACACATCTCTGACATGATGAAAGGAAGCAGACGCGTGTGCCAATCGAGTTTTGTACTGCATGCAAAAGATTAGAAATATATCACATGCAAGTAGAAGAAGAAAGTGTAGCAGAAGAAAGAAGAGAAGATACAAGTGAAGAAGAAGAGGAAGTCAACAATACTTCATAGGGAAGAGTATCGGTACTGTTAGCTCCTAAAATGAACCCGTCCCTTTGGTCGCATTTTGTGGTGGATAGCATGGCTAT